>JAXBDA010003143.1:0-36787 GCA_036023075.1 Gaultheria prostrata | reverse complement strand
GAGAGAGAGAGTGTGTATTGGGAGTGGGAGCATAATAAATAAATAATGGGGGGAGGGAGAATAAAGACGAGTAGGGTATGTGTGTATGGTGAGAGGATAGAGGCGGTTCTGGTTTGGAGTTATGTTGGATTTACCGACTTGGATGAGGTGCTGCGCAGCGTGCTGTGCAGTTAATTCCGATGCCGCGCCAGCATGGTTCCAATGATCGGAGACGTCTATCGCGTAGAGCTCATCGAGTACTACATGTGTACCAAAAATCATTTCGATCGGATATCGTTAAGTGCCTCATCGGTGCACAAATAACTTGAAAAAAATGGGTTCAATGGTTTTCATCCAATGTTTTAAGTTTTATGTGTTCCGATTTTTTCCAGCACATATGTATTCCGATGAGGCATTTAACGATATCCAATCGACTTGATTTTTGGTATACATGTAGTACTCGAAGAGCTCTACGCGGTGGACGTCTCCGATCGTTGGAACAATGCCGGCGCGGCGCCAGAATTGACTGCACAGCACGCTGCGCAGCACCTCCCCTGTTCCGGATGGGAGCAAGTTGTAGTAATGTGGATATCCATTTAGGCCTCCTTTGGCAAAAAAAAAAAAATAACATAAATTAGTTTTTTGATTATTCATTTTGTTTTTATTCAAAAAAATTGAATTTATTAGTTTTGCATCAATTTTTTGTGGTTTATTGGTTCTTCTCGACGAGACGAATCTAACAAATATGAAATTATAGTGAAAATTACTTATTTTTTGAATAAATCCAAAATTAATCCAATAAACCACGTATTTTTTGCTTTATTAAAAAAAATAGTTTTGACTATAATTTTATACTCTTTGGATTCGTCTCGTCGAGAGGAACCAATAAACCACAAAAATTTGATGCAAAACTAACCTTTGTGAATTTTTTTTTGAATAAAGACAACAAATAAACCAAAAAAACAGATTTAAGTTTGTTTGCCAAAGGAGGCCTAATCACTAGTATTTGTAGTCCCCCATCCCATCCGTGCCAATCACTAGTATGAATTTAGTATTTATTTCGAGGTAACTATGTTACATAGAAGTATGTTGTTATTAGACCTTAGTCGAAAATTCTACATTAATCCCCTCTTATGGTGTCCAAAATCGCATGATTTTGAGCCACTGCCACTATGGTGTCCAAATACTTTTATTCACCCCATATTATAATATTAGGATATTACGTGATTGTATCCCAAGACCATGAAATAATTACTTATCGAAACGAATGTCATGTCACTGAGTGACATTATGACTGACGAAGGACACTATAAGAAAGTGATTTTAAAAATATTATGCCATTTTGAAAATGTTATGCATGATACAAAGTAAATATAACGCATCTTTTGGTAAATGTTATATGTCATTTTGTAATTTTTGTTACACCACTTGTTTTTTTGTTGTGTTTTATTATGGTTAATATTATGCAACTGAATGATTAATGTTATAGGAGGATGCAGTAGCCAGGGACGGAACTAGGATTTGATATATAAGAGGGCCGAACTATAGGCAGCACGATTTTAATTATTAAGTTTCAAAATATTAACGTTTAAATGTCTAGATAATACTTGAAACAAAACACAATATCTGGGTGCTATTTTTTTTTTCTTTTGGACCAGCAAAGGAAATACATATGATATGTTGCAAAAAGAGAATATACAATCCTAAACTTCGAAAGCAAACAGCAGGATAGCAACAACAGGCACCAAGCAACAAACGGCAACATAAACATCACCAAAAAACTACAAAAATATCAACAAAATAGAGGTAAAAACAGTGAAAACACACAGATTATAGGGATTACAAGGAGGCCGACCATGTAAACTTTTGCTGCTTGAAAAAAACTAACCTAGATAATTATTGAGATTTTCCTAATGGGGGGAGGCCCTGCCCCCAGTAGCCCCAAGATAGTTCTGTCATTGGCAGTAGCACTGTCGATGCTTAGTTATCTCGGGACACTGTGACACGGTGTTTAGGCGGTGTTCCGCTAACTTGATTTTTTTTATGTGAGAACTCGAAAAACACATTGACTTTTTGTAATTTTTTATGTGATGTATTGTGAGAGAATAACATGTCTCGAAAACACAAAAAGATAGCTTTTGACTTTTTGAGTTAGTGACATAGAGCCTTAAACTTACTTTATCATTACACTCGTATTTTTATTTCGTACGAAGTTGTGCTACTGAAGTGTCTTAAAACACCATGAACCTTATGTATTCCTTTATTCATTTGCAATACTAATCATATGTTCCTCTTTAAGATTGAGGCTGAACCATGAAATTATTTGAGGAATGGAGCCTTCGATTTTTCCGGCAATAACAGCTATGGCGCATTAAGGACCACCATCCCTTTCCATAATGGTTTCCGGCAATTATATACTAACTCAATTGGCGCATGTATATACTTCCATTACCCTAATCTTGGCAATGATGCAGTTTCGATTTTTGGATAATATATCCAGTAACCGTTTTAAACTTTTGCCTTTTCTTTTGAAAATTAACAAAATGGTGGAGTGTGCAGTATAGTAGTTTAATAAGTTGAGGCAAGTTGGGGCCTAATCTCATCATAAGTTCGTAAACCCCCAAGTCTTAGGCCCCATTCCACTAATTTAAAAAGCCAAAAACTAGCTTATTGCGTTTTTCGAGACAGGTCATCCTCTCACAATACATCACATAAAAATCATAAAAAGCCAACGTATTTTTTGAGCTTTCACATAAAAAAACAAAAAAACCAAAAAACAAAAAAAAACCAAGTTAGTGACATACCCTCTTAAAAGCAAGGAAAGACACAATTATGGATGACAATGAAACATTGCATAGTACTACTACTTGATGAATATTTTTTCATTGAAACATATTACTAGCTTTTATTCTTTATAAGGGACGTTCGAATCAGCTTGCACATATCTCGATTAATTTCGGGATCTATAAACACTCCAAGTGGCATACTGGCATTAATAAATACTCCTTTCTTTGTTGGCAAAAAGCCAAGAAGCCATGAGAAATTTCATGTCCTCATTCATTGAGAAGATGGAGTGAACAATACTAGTGTAGTAAAGAAGATGACAAAGGTGGAATTCCGGTGAAGTGCGTGCTTTTGTAGTGATCCCCACCACTACAATGGGGCCTGCCTGTCTCTTCCTCGTGACTCTTGTCTACTCCTCCCCATAGCTCCACAACCTCTTTTTCTTTACGCCTTTTTTTCCCCTTTTACTAAAATACAGATAAATAAAACGAAAACAAAGGTATGGCATGGCCTAAGCAAGGGCTTAAGTGCATAGAGTAACAAATGTTTAATTTGTCCAATTGCGTTGGACTTTATCAACTTGTTGGGACATCATTTTTGCTATCCTTAGATACACTGTCCAGATATCCGGTTATCAAATTCAAAAGACATTGGAGGGACTAAACTCCCATTGCAAACAATAAAAATTATTCCTATTTGAAGTGGTAAGATCAATCACTACACACTATCATCATGTTGGATTGATATAATTTCTAAATGCGTAATTCACCGCACAAATCTAATAAATGAACGGAAAAGACTACAATACGCATCCCTTATTTTGGTGTGTATACATACCCCTATAAAAGTTACGATGATTTTTTTTTTATAAAAGTTACGAAACACACCAAATATTACGAATCTTAGAAAATGTTACGAATCATATTGCTGAAAAGTTACGAAACACTAGAAAATGTTACGATTGCCAATGAGGTGACACAATTTGGACCATACAATAGGTGCATATGGTACACATCTTTAATGAGTGTGTATTGTAACCATTTCCTAAATGAACACTCTGTTTATATTACGGGACCCAACCAAATAGCAGTTCGCACTTCGCAGCCCCATCCAAAATCGAAACAAGTTCAATAGGTCAATAAAATCGAAACAAATACTACAATCCAGATACGAGTATTATTTTGGATTCAATACTTGGAGATATATGTATGTTTGTACAGACTAATGACGGGGTACACATGGGCCAACAAAAATGCATTTGATATACTAGCTATGAGATAGAGGAGATGTGACACATTCCTCGAGGATTCTGTTAAGGATCATTTGTTGTATTGCACCCCAGAAAGTTTAGGTACCCAGAAGTCTAAATTGAATGATCCAGATTTACTTTAAGTGAATTTGAATCGTTCAATTTTGAATTCTGGGTAGAAAGTCTAAGTACACAGAATGGGTATCCAGAATGTACTTAGAATTTAAAATTGAATGGTCCAGATTGACTTTAAGTGAATCTGGACCGTTCAATTTTGAATTATGGGTAGAAAGTCTAGGTACACCTACCCAGAATTCAAAATTGAATGGTCCAGAGTAAATCTGGACCATTCAATTTTGAATTCTGGATACATTCTGGGTACTTATTCTGTGTACGTAGCAGTGCTCATTGCACTCTTGATATTGAGCATTAGGATTATGAAAGGCTAACTGGCCCAAGCATGTTAGTGGGTGGCCATCATGCATACCCACGTGTGACTTATTGGGCTTGTTTAATCTCAATCAGCCCCTCTGTGGCCCAGGCACACACCTACATTTACATTTAAACTGGTACCCACTTTCCACTGTCCCGTTGGTGATCATCATTACTCTTACTCCACTGGCACTAGCATCCATTACCACTTCACAAAGATACACACTAATTTTCACTATGATATTTTAAAGATTTTTGATATTTTCAGTGGTATTTTTAATATTTTTTTACAAATTATTTTCCTCACATACTTAGCGAAAACAACATATACTTTTGACAACAAGGAAAAGATCAAATTTTTAGTAAAAACTTAGCCTGCGAATGAACAACGAGGAGTGAGATAATATCTACACTTTAAGCAAACAAATAAATCAACATACAAGGTTCACTAGAATAGGTCCGATGTGAGACATACACTTTTAACACATGACAAAATAGAACAGTTCGAGACTTGGTTTGGTAAGAATTTGTTCGAGTTCAGTTCATGTACTAAATGAGTCGAACTTGAACCTAATTTTTAAGCTCGTTCAATAAATAAATAAGCTGAACTTGAGCCTAATAGTATTCTCCTCTCCTCTACATTGTCTCTTCTTCTCCATCACTTCGTGTTCATTATAATCGAAGGCTTGGATCTCAAAGAATTGATTGGGATTTTTCGGATCGGATTCTCACCTTCTTCGCATCCATTTGTCAGGGGATAATGCTTGATGCCAAGCTTTCCATTCTAAACTCTTTGTGGGGTGGTTTTGTTGGATTTAAGTGTGATGGCAGATTTTCTGCCATGTTATTCGTGGATTTTTTTCTCCTTCCTTTTAAGTTCAGATATTCGCTTTATATTGAATATCTTGTTAATGATTTTGTTGTTTCCCCCCCCTTTTTTGTCATATTTTAGTGAATATTGATCTGCTTCTTTGGAAAAAATTATTGACGAACTGGGTTCGAGCCTTAGTTCGGCTTGGTTCGGTTCTTTTGAGTTTAACGAGCCCTGATGAGTCGAGCCCGAGCTTTGAAATCTTTTCACGAGCAGAACTCAAGTTCAATTTTTTACAAGTTGAACTCGAGCCAAACTTATACCTTACCGAACTGATCCTGAATCTACCAGAGTAAGGCTGCGTTTACACCCCTAGAATTCATTTTATCAACAAAAAAAATTTCCTTCCTACCAGGGTATTAATGACTGACAGTCAGGACCGGTCCAAGGCATTTGGAGGCTTTGAACCCAATTGTCAACTGGGACTTTATATATTTTTACAATAAGGAAAGTGTGAGGCATAAGATTTGAACTCAGGTTATGTTTCCACCAAGGTATTTTGGATATTCTTGGACTTGAAGTTGTCAAATCAATAAGTCATCTCCCTATATACATCAATTGATTGAATAACTTGTAGTCCAAAAATACCGTAGTAAAAACTCACCCTCAAACACAAAAAGGATGGACTTCATTTCACCTTAGCAAGAAGAGTACATATATGTATACGAAAGTAATACTTAGAACTACTCGTAAATCGTAATACTAATAGGGAACGCTTTTTTGGCCCATAAATTCGAGGCTCTGAGTCTCGGGCCTCTCGAACCTTGCGGCTGGCGTTGCTGGAACTTAGAAGGTTATCTGATGATTAAAAAAAAAAATTGTATGGAGGACAAATAGATTTAGATGCAAAATCGGCCGCAACATTTATAGACCATTGCACATGAGAATGGACAAATTGATTTACTGCTCTGGGGACTTGTATTTTGCATGTACTCCAGTCTTCTTACTCCAGTTCCAAAGACAGATTGAACCCAAAGGCCCAGCCTAATACTAGAGTAGTAACATGGGAGTAAGCACCGTCTAAAAAAACAAAACAAAATTAAGATTGATGCCTCTCGACGAGACGAATCTAAAGGGTATAAAATTATAGTCAAAACTAATTTTTTTTTAAATAAAGCAAAAAATACGTGGTTTATTGGATTAATTTTGGCTTTATTCAGGAAATAATTAATTTTCACTATAATTACATACTACTTGTTAGATTCGTCTCGTTGAGAGGAACCAATAAACCACAAAAAAATTGACGCAAAACTAATAAATGCAATTTTTTTTTGAATAAAGACAAAATAATTAAACCAAAAAATTAGTTTCTGCTGGTGAGGTTTTCAACACTTTCGTAATGCTAAAAATAATTCGTTGGGGGATCATCATAGTATAATTTTGGGATCAGTTTTGTTAACGTCTGTCGTTATTGATTAGTCTCCCTTCTCACATTATCTATCAGCTACAATATTTTATTATTTTAGTGGATATTTCTTGGAAGAATCCATTGACAAGCTTAGGGACTTGCTTATGGCACATACAACCTAGACATGCCCTAGGTTACATCATTTCTCAGAAACTGGAAATAGAACCCCAAAAAAAGAAAGCCCTTGCAAAAAGGACATTGCCTTTGAGTCCGAAACGCTCTGGAAGAGACCTAAGAATTTTTCTCACAATTCTCGATTCACTGACTTGACTCACCCAGCTTGGTCATGGAGATGATAGCCTAAGATACATAACATCCAACTTTTGCAGTTTAGTACTCCCTCCGTCCCAAATTACTGGTCATTCTTTCCATTTTGAGATGTCCCAAAATATTTGTCTCATTTCTAAAAACATCCATCAAAACTGGGTCACTTTCCACTTTTACCCTTGAAAGGTACTTTTTCCATCTCAATTGGTTTGTCCATTATATCTTATTTTAGAACGGTTCTTATGATTTTGAAAATTTTGTACAATAAAACTAATTAATATCTATAAAAAAAAGATTCATATTGTATATATTTTGAGTTTCATATAAAAAATTAGCCCCACAAAATTAGTTGCAGTAATATTGACTGAACTTAGGGGGAAACAGAAAAGATAATACAAAGTTTTCACACCCCTTAAAAACTTACTTCTCTAAAAGGGGCAAGCAAATTGGGACGAGAGAGTATATTTCATAGCGACTCTGAGGATATCGAAAGCCTAGCTCCTTGGCTATCTAACACTTTGAGATCCTCCAAAAGTCATTAGAGCGCGCATGTTATCAACGTCAGTTTGATCATAAGTATCCTGAGTGAGTTTTAAATCTTAATTGTTTCATTCATCTCCTCCATGTCAATGACTGGGCCGGGGGAGGTTTATAGCCATATTTTACACACTTCCAGACACGAACATCCTTGTTAGGAATGCTCTCACGCGAGTTAGCTTCCAGCACTCAAAATCAATTTTATTAATCAACTGTGTACGTGTCTATCAACATCCCAGATCAAAAAATTGAATCAGATAACACTGAATGAGAGTACCTTATTGAGCTCTGCAATGGACGCTTCAACTATCATGACTGCTGCGCTGTTTCTGCTAAAATACCTTTTCAGTGAGGCGTATTACTAACAAACAGCAAGGGTCCATTAGATTTTGGTCAGAAATGATAAACTTAAAACAATACGTAGTGAAGCCCAGCCCTCTTTCCCAAGTAGTAGAATCCTCCTTTTGGGCCCGGGAAAAACCAGCTCAATCCGATATGCGTAAGTGGTTGATCCAATATGCCCATATTTCACTCTGAATCGATTCAATATTCCCATGTTTCATTCTAAATCGATTCAGAATAAACCTGGGGAATATTAGATCAACCAAATATGCAAATCGAATGGAGCTGATTATTAGCGAGGCCACTCGAAAAATCATTTTAAGATTAATGAACGGATCGAATCATTTGTGTGAGATCTAAAAGTTGGGCCCATATGAGGTCCGTACATTTTCTGTAGCCTAGCGGTTATCTTCTGGTTATCTCACAAGTTAGACCAGGGTTTGAGCCTCGGGAGAGGTGTTTGGGCTTTAGGGCTATGGATAGTTTCTAGACCTCCTCTAGACTAACTCACTAACTCCCCCGCTAACCCCCACTGATGTATATCGAATGACAAAAAAAAAAAAAAAAAACTTTCTATCCACTTAGGATTAGCGTATCAAAATTCAAGATTATGTTTTTCCAGAATCTATCATGACCGCTTGATCTCTGGGAACGTTACTTTGATGATTTAAAACAAACATCTTTCAAAGAGGTCACATACAATTGTTGATGTGGCTGGAATCAAATCAAAATCGCAAAGTTCCTTTTTACTCATAATTTTGAACTTTGACTAGCAAAATGGCAGGGGCACAATAGTGTTTTTTTTGGGCAAGTAAAACCAAGAACAAGGAACAGAAGATGCAAAACAAAGAGAAATGTTCACAAGAAATAATTTTGACCACAAGATTCTGATGAAATGTTCGCACTATAGTGCTTAAGTAATATAAGTCGGGTACAGTGATAGCAAATAATTTTGAATTCACTTTGTAATTTAGGTGACTCCTATACTTAAAAATGAATGAAAAAAAAAAATCTATATTATTTCGATGGAAAAAAATTGAGCTTTTCAAAAACTTCAATTGCTAAAAATCAAGTGATTTTGTTTTTCACGAAAAACGTGTCCCATATTTGAGCTACATACTTTTAACGATTTTGCTAAAATATGTGATTTAATTTGGGATGTGACTTTGGCACTCCAAACTTTGATAACCACCGGGGATGGTGGCCGAGTGGTGGAGGCATCCACCTTCCCCAGCTTTAACCCAGGTTCGACTCCTGAAAGAGTTAAAAAACCATTCCTAGGCTCTTTTGGGGGGTGTGATGCACTCCACTAGTGCCCTGGTGGTGGGTCCCTTCCTATGGGTTGGGTTAAATCTGGCCGTCAACCGGTGACCCCGGGGCTAGGGCCTCTGGGTGCAGTGAAGTCCCCACAAGAGCAACCTTTTTTTGGTGTTCAAAAAAAAAAAAAAAACTTTGATAACCACGCACTCTAATATTTGTCTCTTTGTGCTCAAAATAATATTATCAAAAAGTGGAGTGCTAAAGTCAGTTTGAATTTTCAACTTAAGAAGTGACTTATATTTATATTAAAAATTCTAATAGTTTGGCACAAGCGAAGCATGCGGTTCCATGGTCTAGCGGTTAGGACATTGGACTCTGAATCCAGTAACCCGAGTTCAAGTCTCGGTGGAACCTCTTTCTTTTGTTTTTTGTTTTTTTGAAAAAAGCTGGAAAGCAATTCAATTCCAACTGTGTTCTTCCAAATGGATCAGCTTTTGGTGTCTCTCATTCACTCTCTCTCTCTTGGCGTTTCGTTTTCAAGCTGGCAATGCCATCAGAAACCCACACCAAAAAACATTCAGCAAAGTTCGATCCCACAATCTTTTCCCAACAAGCACTCCAAGTCTGTGCAAGTACAATTTTTCCATTTTTTCCGGTTTGCTTATTTTTTCCGAATTCAAAGTTTAGATTGTTAGTAGTTTGAAGTTTCATTGCAGCTGGGTTTATGTTTTATTCGATATTGCCATATTGGTGTATATCATTTTTCAATTGAAGAAAGGAAAAATTTTGTTTTCTCGGAAAGCAAACAAAGCTTCAAGCGCAGTTTATATATGTTTATTGCCACTGAAATATTGGAATGGGTCAATGGATTATTGCCACTGAAATATTGGAATGGGGTCAATGGACAATGGACCTGAACCATTTGTAGTGAATGAAATTGAGAAGTTTTGATGGTATTAATGAAATTTTGGTGTGTTTCTTGAAGCTTTCTAACAAGAGAGTGTGACAGTTTATGATTTAGATGGAAGACTCTTGTATCAACTTGAGACTTGAGAGAGCTATGTACCAAAAACACAATAAAATTGAGAGGGCCTAAAACAGGGACATATGCTTATACTGCTATTATCTTTCACAATATGCTATTGTCTTTTTCGTTAGTCGGATAAAATCATAAGATATTCCATTGCAATTCACGGTATTAAATTCAACTCATTTGATATCTTATACATTTTGATTCGATGCAAGTACGTTATCACGCATTGTTTATGGTCAGTGAATCAAACTGTGAAGCCTTGTCCGGCTTCAACCATTACCGTTTCCATTTCACAGTACTTGAGTTTTTTTTTTTTTGATCGGCAAAAAGAAAATTTTATAAACTTGAAACACGAAGTTACAAAGTTTAAAGGGGCTTGAGTACACTGGCTCCACAGTGCTCGAGTGTGATGTCGTTATCCTTGTGATGTGCCCTTTACCTGAAAATGTTCGACACAATAGCTAGTTAACGCACGCCGTTTGGGTATATATCAGGTATTCAGGTGGTGACTTTGTATGTTTTTGTTTAAGCAATTTCGGATTGGTCCCGGAGACGGAGAGGTGCCAAGGTAAACCATTTCTATTGAGGAACCAGGTGAATAGTGTACAATAGATTTGAGACTTGGTTGGGAGCTGGAAGCTTAAACGGGTGCATGCGTGTGTTTAACCAGTCTTAATTTTGGCCAAGGTTAATTGTCAATAGTGCCATATCCCGAGAGAATGAGAATTTAACACAGGAAGCAACACAATCCAACAATTTCAAGGGGCAAAATCTACTTGATTCTAAAGGAAGAGCCTTAAGTACCACAGTACTCAAAGTAAAGAATATAGTATAACACTTAAACCAATCAATGGGGAAGATTTTCAGTTTTCTTCAGTTAAGAAACGTTCCAATCCATTCGAAAACCCACCTCGAAACACAAAAACCTTTGGGAATGAGTACAAGGAATAAAGAGAATGGCCCAAAATCAGTCCTCTTGTGTCTTCCTTGACCAAGAAACCTTTGGTTCGGAAGAGTGTCCCGATGACAAAGCAATCCTCTTGTGTCTTCATTTCACAAGAGGTGAGGTGTTTTTGTGGTGGGGTGAGGTGATCCTAAAGACAAATCGCTGCCGAGGCGAATCACTCTTAGATGTTGGGGTGGTAAGCCCTGCTGACACAAGTGAATTAACCGCTGCGAGAATCCCTTCTCAAACCAGACCTGTTTTAGATCTGATCTGATCCTTATTCTAGAGGAATATTTAGTATTAAACTGGTTCCGAAAAAGAAGAAGGGGGTTTTCTATGGCTTTACCTGTCTGTTGCTTTATGTGAATAATTTCCAAAGTGGTCCAGTACTATGTTTTGAAAATGGCTTTGATTGGCTTTCAAGCTCCAGCAAAATACATAATCAAAATGCTAATAATGCTTAATGCATTCGATCTACATCTGAAGACAATGAATGTCATGGCAAATGCTACGAAGCAATCCCTTATGGAGGTTCAAAGTCAAATACATGTTTAACACAATTTGTTTCTAAAAAAGGTGCAATTGGCAGTTGTTTCCTGTTAACGGTCTTACTAACGTTTGTCCAATATGCATACAATAAGTACACAAATAAACAAAAAAAAATACACAAGGATACACTTTTTACCCTTTTAAATACACTTTCACACACACACACACACACACACACACACACACACACACACATATATATATATATATATATATATTCTTATACATGTTTTACACATTTCAATGGCCTAATTTCCCACTTGATTTTATCAAGTGAGAAAGAAAGTTTGATAAAATCTCAGATTTTTGCACTAAAAAATTTGAGATTTTATCAAACTTTATTTCTCACTTGATAAAATCAAAAGGGAAACTCGGCCATAATTTTTCAACCTTAATGCATGTGTGCCTATTGAATAGGCACACATTAACATTTTTCTAGTGTTAATAGGACTAGTATTTAAGTAAGTTACTAGTTTCTAACGTGTGAAATGTTAGACATTTCCTTGAGTCCGTGAACTTGATCTTCCTTCCGACACCATTCTTGGAACATGTATGTTCACAAAAATTTCAAAGCATATGACTGTTGAATGTGAATGGTAGGTAGGGTCTCAATTTTCTATTCAATGTTTTTTTTTTCTTTTCTTTTCTCCCTGCTAATTTGTTTACACTCACATTAAAGGGGGTTTTTCTAAGACTAAAATTGCAATGGGAATTTTGACTATGACCACCACGTGGTCTGCTTTGGCTGTTGTGTATTTGAGACCACCAAGAGCACATGCCCCACATTGGTTTTGTGGTTCTCTCAATATCTTTTCACCAACAAAGAAACAAGATTCACGTATATATAGGGAGCACTTCTAGTCAGGGCTCCGAACCTCCGGAATCTCTACGTTCCCGATATTTTTTTTTATGATCCGAACCGTCCAATATGTTCAAAACGTGTTTTTAAGGGCCCTAGCGAGAAATCATCAAAAACAAAATACCGGGAAGTCCTTGATCCGAGCAGTTTTTCACAAAAATTGTACTTTTACAGTTTTTGCGAAAAACTGCTCGGATCAAGGTCTTCCCGGTATTGTTTTTTTGATGATTTCTAGCGGGGACCCTTAAAAACACGTTTTAAACACATTGGACGGTTTGGATTTTGTCAAAATAATTTTTAAAACCTTCAAAACATCCAAAAGCTTCCAGTCAGGGATCCCTGACTGGAAGTTGGGCCTATATATATATATAGAAAAGAAATAGTAGAAAAAATAAAGTGGGAAGGGCAAAACATGAAGTGATTGTGAAGGGTGGGTGAGGCATGGGCAAGAAAGAAAAAAAGCTAAAGCACATCCACAGTACTTGTGGTCTCTGTTTATGTCACATGTCTCTGTATGTATCCACACTTTTTTCCCAAAGTCGCATACTATCAAAATTTCAAAACCAAAGATATGCTTTGCAGTCAGAGTCTTCCCTGCGCGTAGTTTCCGCGTGAATGTGTCATTTTCTCCCAACTCCACACCCATCGCGTTGTTAATACAGTACTTAATAGCCGGTGCCTGCTGCTTATTAAACACAATTTTTTTTTCTTTTTCTTTTTTTTTTCGGAGCAAATTATATGAAGATATGCTACTCTGTAAACCCGTCAAAAAGTATTACCCTCGGCACAACGGAATCATCTCTAGGGGACCCTAAGTTGATTGTTGAGTACTCTCATAAGGGGTTCTTATTGCTTCATTCTGATTCAAATACCCCTGGTTACATAGGCTTTTCATCTTTCTTCCTAGATTTTCTTTCCTGCCAATGCTACAGTTACCTCAATTCCCTTTATAGCAAAAAAGCAAATACTTACTAAAGACTGGCTAGAAATTGAGAAACAAGATTTCTTTATCTTTCTGGCCTTCCCCCCCTTTTCATGTTCATCTAAGGGAGGCCTGTTTGGTAGCTAAGAAAATGGAGAAGAAATCTTTTTAAAAATGGGAGATGTCGTTGATTGATTAATTCGTGACCAACCAAATGAGAACTGGGTCAAACATGGCATCTAAATGCACACTCGGATATTTTTTTTTTATGCTTACAAGGACTACTTTGTTTTTTCGTTTTCTTGACGTTTCTCCCATATATTCCACATGTTTTGAAAAGTACAGCTCTTTTCCCTTTCCATTCATGGACAATTTTGTCTCCCACGCATCTTGAAATTTTTTACTACATGTTTACTCCAATCACATTTTCAACACGCTAAATGAATTTTGACCTTTGAATGTGGGAAACAAATTTCCCAGAAAACAAGTAAATTGTCCATGCCCATACCAGTTTGACATTGAAGGGTGAATTAAAGACCATGCAAAAGATGGAAGTAAAAAAGCTCCATGGCAAACAAAGATTGAGCACCAAAAAGATCAGAGAAACCACCAGAGAGTACTAAAATGTAAACAATCCTATAAAATTATCAGCTTCTAAACAAGAAACAACGGAAGAGTCCGTTGAACTTACAAATTTAATTCGTCTTGCAAGAATACTTATCACAGAATATGTATACTATAAACAACCACATAAAATAAAGATTTGCTGCCCTACTTTGTCAACAGGTAGTTATTTAACTGGTCCCTTTCTGCATATCAAAACCTCTGCAGAAGCTTTTCCAATGGCTTCTCGATACATAATTTTGCCTACAAACTAAGTTAAAATCCATTTCTCTTGTAATTATAAAGGCTGCATTGAGTTGGATTCCTGAGAAAAAGCTGCCACCAATCTTTCCTTCGTAATCTGTTCGGATCCCTGAGACTTGATCACAAACGTATGAAATATCGTCTCGTTCCCAATGGCAAGTTTTGACTCAAGAACTGTTATTTGCGCCTCTTTGAATGCTTGGATGACTCTTGACACTGGGTGGGTATCCGAAGGGCAACTAACCCTTACCACAACTTCATCATGTCCAGTAGCTTTGATTTCAACGTCAGGAACCCTGGTTTGATTTTCTGAAATTGGGTTGGCCCCCAAATCTTCTCTATCCGATTCCATGTCGTTGAGCTTTTTCTGGAGCTCATTGATGTAAGCAATAGCATCTCCCAAAAGAGAGGCTTTGTCCATCTTCGAAATATTTGGCACAACGGCTCGCAATGCGTAGAACCGCTGGTTCAGCTTCTCTCTCCTCTGCCTCTCCGCCTCCACGTGATTAAGCGGTTCCTCTCTTCCGTTCGCAGGCTTTCTTCCCCTTTTTCGAGGCCGCTTTTCATCAACTGGGCCAGCAAGCTCGTCCTTACCTGAAGCCTCCACATCTGAATGCTCCGACTCAACACTAGCCGGACGGGAAGTTATAGGAGGCCTCGAGGTGGCCCCACCTGTAAAATCAATTTGCATTGTTGCAGCAGCCTTTTGAGGCTGATAATTATTAAGCCGAAACTCGTCCCTAACACCATTGATGATGGCCTCAGGTAGATTGTTTGATGGAGTGTGAGGACTGTAAATTCCTGCTGTGGCCACTTGCTTCACACTCTGGAATTGAGTCCAACTTGATCCATTAAGTCCATGTCGAGCATTTGGGAATGGACTCCGACTCCCGTTTGAGTAAGCTTCCCATGGCTTCTCCCCAGCCTTTCTAACAGCAAGTTTTTCCCTAAATTGGGATCTGCCGGTGCACAAATCCTGCCCAAAAATCTTTGGAATCCCATCAGGTCGCTCCCCATTACCTAAATTGAAAAAATGGGCATTTATATCTTTTGTCGGCTTGGCCTTGGCAAGTGATGAAAACGACGAAAATGATGATCGTATTGACTTCACCAGCTCAAAGCTTTCGGGAATGGATCTCATGGATCCAAATTCAACGACTCCAACATCAGTTGGGATCAAAACAATGGTTTGAATACCGGCAGACTTTGCTAAGAAGGATCTAACACAATAGTCAGGCGAAGCCTTCAAAGAGTTTGAGATCCAAACATGCTTCCCGGATGCAAAGCACTTCCCGGGACCACCTTCCCCTCGAGGAAAGGAAAAGTACATGGATGCTAGGAAGAACATCTCAGTATCTGTCACCGTATCCAATCCAAAGGCGTAACTATCCTCATCCGATCCCCCAAACAACGTATGCAATTTCTGGAGCACCCTTTTTCTCATCCTCTGTTGGGTCACTTCTTCAAGCCTAGAATGGGCAATTTGGGTAAATTCAGACTCCTCCCCTTCCCTTGGCTCCCTACAAGAACCATCCCCCCATCCTAACACCAAATCACCCGCCTTGGACCGCGATATTTGCCAGAAAAAGGCGTAATTCCAACTGAAATTGGACGCGTCGGGTCGGTCCACGAGATCTGAAAGCTTATTCTGCAAATTTTCATCACTCCCCAGGGACATCAAGGAGCATTCAGCCGAGACAGAGCTAGAAATCAAGTAATCAAATCCTCTAGTGCCCAAAACAGCCGCCCCCATAGCCTTATCTTCTTCACTCCAACCCACACCTCCCACACATACCTCCACTTTCATCTCTGCACCCCCTTAATCGATAACCCAAAAAAAACAAAAAACAAAAAAAGACTCCAAAATTCAATACCCAGATGATATATATACCCAAACAAAACAACAGCAAAAAGTACAATTACCCCCAAATTTAAATCTACAACGTTCAATATTTGAACAAAAAAGTAAAAAACAAACGCATCCTAGTTGTTCCACTCCGATTCATCTTCCATTCTAAACCCCCAGATGAAATCTATACCCAAACAAAACAAAAACACCAATTTTCCCCCAAGGTCAAAATCCAAAACGTTCAGTATTTGAACAACCAGGTCAAAAACAAACGCATCTTACTTGTTACACTACAAGACATCTTCATATCCAATACCCCGTCAATCATAGCGGTATATTTTTCAGATCTAAAAAAGTAATAAATCTGAGTTAACAGCAACAAACGATGAAACCGCAATAAAATAAACGAAAATAAGCGTATACAAGTAGCCACAAGATCGAAAGAGAATACACACCAGTAGTAATGGCTGTTGAAAAGCAAGGCAACGAACTCTTTGTAACCCAAAATATTCCCGGAAAGTGACAACCGAATGAGGGAATTATTTTCCCGGGAAACAAACAATCGGTAGTTTGGCAAAGAACATGGGGAGAGGAAGTTTTGAGAGAGAGATAGAAAGAGAGGAGGGGCGTTGGGTTCTTCTTCTGCTCTCTCTCTCTCTCTAAATCCCAACTGCAGTTGTGGACTATGGTTATTGGGCTTAGGGTTAGGAATCAACCGTGGTTAATGGTTATATATAGTAGTAAGTAGTATATGAGTACGTATTTTTTAATGAAAGGAAATTTAGTAGTAGTAGTAAAAAGAAACTTGATGATTAGGAGTCGTTCGTGGAGGCTGGAGACTCTGGGAGAGGTTAGAGCCGAGGAATAGTCGGCGAGAATAGTTTTTGTTTTGATTTAACGTAGCAAACCATGTGTGGAGTATATATTTTATTCGTCCCAAATTGTTTGCTTTTTTGGAGAATTCGTACATTTTGCACGTAAAAAATAATGTATAAGCATTCTTTTCTTTCCAAAAATTCTTACACCAATTTAAAGATCTCATTGAGTAGAAAAAATTGGTGTCAATTTTTTTGAAAAATAATATTCGTAAGCCCATTATTTTGTGTGGGCAAAATGCACGTTTTCCCAAAAGGAACAAACAATTTGGAACGGAGGGAGTATATATTTATGCACATATAGTCCTTCACTCTTTCCGTTCCAAAATCATCATTCGCTTCACAAACGATAAGTTACAAATGATGTACTTTTTTAATAAAAATTCAAATATTTTTAGCAATTTACTATATCAATGAACTCTTCTACTTTATGGAATTTTTTTTTGAATTTATCATTTTGAGAACTGGACTATCATCACGGGATGGAGCCATGGAGGAAGTGATATATATGTGTCTTGAATTTAGTATAATTTTTTTACTCTCTTCTTACCAAAACTTTTGATCATTTTCTTTATTTCCACGTTCGACAATCCTTCTGCATTTTAACTAACAAAAAAGACAGAAAATGAGTCATTGTCTTTTTAATCCTCCCCCCATACTCTAATTCAAAGGAAAAAGTGAAGGCAAAAAATGCACTAGAGTCTAAAAAACATCATTGTAAGTTGAAAAATGATGATAATATTGATAATTAGTTGTTTTGAAAATTGATGGTTATGTTTCTTGAAAATGAAATTTTTGGGGTTCATATCTGTCTTGGGGTATCCTTTATGATTTTTATATCAATTGGAGTAGCTATTGGCTAGGGTCTTGTGTTTGCTTGGTAGAGTTAACACAGTTGGATGGGGTCTTGTTTGCTCGGTGTCGTAGTTTTTTTTAGCTGTTTTTTTTTCGTTGGTATCTTGCCAACTCCTTTTTTTGGTTTCGGATATCTTGTTTGCCTTTATTTCTTTTGATCTTTGTTTCCTTTTTAGAGATTAATGAAATTTCTTTTACCTAGAAAAAAATGAATATTGAAGGAGGGACGAAAATTTTAGTATGATTGATGATCTTGTAACATTAGTATGCCATGAGATTTTGTATTGAAGTTAAAAATTTTCAAGCAAATTTTATTATTGTTTCAGTAATTGTGACAGGAATTTCCATAAAAGAATCATTAGTTTTTGTACAATATAGTACTAAGTATTATCAACTTTTAATACCAACGTAGTACTATCATGAATTCAAAATGATTCAAGGGAAGGGCATACTGTACATATCAATATATAGTTGTGTATTGTACAGACTTAGCAGTTTTCTAAGGCACGTTTTTTTAGTAATTCTAAACACCCCCAGTAATGTTTTGAATTGGAGGCACATTTTAAGCATTGAATTGAATTGACTCCACAAATGAAAATGAAGGCTTCTTTGATAGCCAACAAACTAGTTTTTGGTCAAACAGGAAGCCTGTTAAACGCAAAGTAGTTTGTGTTTAAGTATTGACATATATGCACTTCTATACTTTTTCTTTTCTTTTTTTGCTTTGCTAGATGATATACATGAGTGGGGGTTGTAGGAGAGTTAATAAGTTTTTTTTTTTTTGGTACGTCGGAAAATTTATAAAGGAACTACGAAAGAGTAGCAGAGTGCATCATAGGTGCATAAGTTAGGTTACAGACCAGCATAAAAGCAAGCGAGAAGTAAAGCATGGATAGCATGAAAGACATGGTACTAGTCAAGGATCTACCTAAGGTTGAGATTGTCTCTGATCATGTACTCCCTAATGGATCTGGGAGGGTCAGCAGTCACAAATAGTTCGTCCTCTTGTTCAGCTCCAAGGTGGGCAAGATGGTCTGCACACTGATTTGCATTGCGGTAGGTGTGAGCAAGGGTGCTACTTGAGCGATTCAGAATATAGTGGCCATCATTAATGATGTTTCTTTGGGGGTGGTTTGGGCTTGCTCCATCGTTTAATAAGATGACAGCAGTTTGAGAATCGGATTCAATTTGAACGTTAGTCAGCCCTTGCACTATGATTGTTAAGCCTCGGTATATACTCCAGATTTTGGTCTCCAAGCTCGAATTTGCCACCATGTTTCCATAGTATCCTAGTATCCAAACTCCTTGATCATTTCTGAATAATCCTCCGAAACCAACTTTTCCATTGCTCTCGTATCTGCACCCATCCGTATTCAATTTTGTGCTACCAGTTGGAGAAAACTAGTAGTAGGATATTGTTTCTTCCCCTTCAAACTCCATGCATCTTAATTACGCATTCACACAGGGTCGATCTATCATTGCTCCTGCTGTTAATGTTTAGTACTGTAATTGCCACTCAAATATACTCCTTCCTTCCTTCCTATAGTAGTACTCTTGTCCTATGTTACTTTCATACTTTAGCATGTTTCCTACATCGATCATCTTCGTACAATTAATTGTGGGTTTGTGTTTTTTGAAGTTGACTAGTGGGTCCAAAGCAAAAGAAAAACGAGGTTACTAGAAAGTGATCGAATGGTCAAGCAAACTACACCTTTCGATTTTACAATGTCCTTTTTTACTTTACCTTTGATGTGAAAAAAAAGAAATCCTAGGAAACCCATCTGTCTGTTTCAATTCTCAGTTTTTTTTTTTAAAAGCCTAAATGTACAACCCCGTGGCCCCCATTTTGAGTAAAAGCCAAGGCAAATCAATAAATTTAATGATTCCTATATAACAACCCCCTCTCTATTTCCCATAATGCCTTTCAATAATTTTCGTAATCCAAAATGCTACCTATGTACGGGTACGAATCTAGTGGTATTGATGATGTACAGACGGCTCATTTTTTGGTAAACTCTCTTGTGATGCTATGCTAATTGCTATGCTATATACAGAAAGAATGAAAATTTATTTAGCCAACCAAATCATTATCTGGTGAGAAATTGATTTACATACATATATATATATATATATGTATATGAGTCCCCTTCCTATGAGGGATCCCACATTTTAACAAAGTGTGGGAGTCACCCAATTCTCCTATTTCCGGATCAAATTACGGCAATCCGAACCGTCCAATGCGTTTAAAACGTGTTTTTAAGGGCCAATGCGAAGATTCGGCAAAAAAAAAATACTCGGAAAGGCTTGATCCAAACAGTTTTTCATACAAACCGTAGATATACATTTTACGAAAAACCGCTCGGATGAAGCCCTTCCGGGTATTTTTTTTTTTTACGAATCCTCGCTTGGACCCTTAAAAACACGTTTTAAACACATTGAACGGATCGGATCGTCGAAATTTGATCCGGAAATGGGAGTCCCACACTTTAACAAAGTGTGGGGTAAGGACTCCCTGACTTTAAAAAAATTCGGACTTTGCATTTCCCGGCCAAATGGTCGGGATCCGAACCGTTGGATGTGTTTAAAATGTGTTTTCAAGGGCTTAACGTGAAAACTGCTTGGATGAAGCTCTTCCCAGTCATTTTTTTTGCCGAATCCTCACGTTAGCCCTTGAAAACACATTTTAAACACATCCAACGGTTCGGATCCTGACCATTCTACCGGGAAATGGCTAGGAGAGGGAGGTCCGGATTTTTTTAAAGTACAGTAGTCCGGACCTGACCCGGGTATATATATATTCACCGAAAAGTGTATAGGATGGGAGAGGAGATGGTACCTCTTGATCGACGTTGTTGGTACAGAGGGAGGTAGCCGGAAAGTAACTGGTCGGAATATTCGGGGTCGGACTGGAGAGGGGAAGTCGATGGTGGTGGTGATGGAGGTACCGTGATGACAGAGGGAGAGGAAAAAGGAGGGAGGAGGGAAGAGCAAAGAGTGTTTTCAAATTTTGGGAGAAAATAAAGTGTCAAAGGGTAGTTTTGGAACTTAGTCGGGCTACATGAAGCAAAATAGAGTTTTGCCACCTCCCCGGGTTGTATTTAGCAAATGGGCTGTATAAAAGTCCAAACCGGGATGCAAATAGACCCACCCATGTGACAAAGGAGAGGAGTATATCGTCACCACGTTTGTCGTTGTGGTCAAGTTTGAATTTGATATAGCCAACATTAATTGTTAGTCCACTTTCATACATGTTCGGGTACCCGTAGTGATCCAAGTCACTACGTCCCCGTAGTGATTTCAATTGTGGGCCCTATGAAATCTTTATTTAGAATCGGTATCGTACAATTGGTTGAAAATATTGAGTAGATCATTCATGTAAAAAATCAAATTAATTGGATATTGGTAGCTATATGTTCGGATACCATTTATATGGATGACCAATATCACATGGAGAATACACTGTAAGATAAATTTGTCTCAATTGTGTTTCTACCAATCTCCGATGATCATAATTTTTTGTACCCATAGTGTGCTCATTATTCTTGAAAACATGAACGGTTCCGATCGAAAATAAAATTTTTGTAGGGCCCATAATTGAGATCACTATGGAGATATAGTGATTTGACTCATTACAGAAACCCCATGTCTTGGCAAGCTCTTTATTTTCCGGCCAAAACCCTTGAAACAAATCACGAAGACAACCCCTATTTAAGTAAGCCAATGACTCCATAATGATTAATGACAAATACTGATGATGCCCTACTTTATTCCCAATTTGATCAAACACATCCATCCATACATGGACAAGCAGTGGGCAATAGTTGGACCTTGACCAAACTACCATTCCATATCTAGGGTTTATGTCACTTTTGCACTTTTCACGGCAACTTTGATCCTTCTTGCTCTACAAAAGTATGTCCGTTTCACAATTTCAAAAAATTAAGCAAACAACATAAGTATACAAAATTATGTACTATTGAAGGAATGAAAATCGGTACTTACGGAGTTCCCTAGTATTATAATTTGAAGGTCAAACATAAACAACCCTAAATGGTCAAAACAGAAGGTTTGATGTGGATAGAATATTGGTTAAATTCCACGGAGGCCCCCTAATCTATGCCTCTTTTCCACGGAGATACCCTAACGTTTAAAATCGTCCAGTCAAACCCCCTCATCTCTGCGAAATGCAAAAGACCCCTTACTCTGTTAATGGAATGAGGAAATAGACTATAATACCCCTTAAAAATCACCCACACTCGCCCCTTCATCTATGAAAATCATCCACATCCACCCTCTCTCTCTCCTTTTTTTTTTTTTTTAATACAAAAAACTACTTTTTGAAAAAAATATGTTTGTACACTTTAAGTACTATTGGATAGAATATTTCATTCCCCTTACAGCGTAATGTAGGGCAGTCCAGCGGATTATTCGATCCACTCAATCCGCCCAATTCGATCCGTCCGTTAACCCATCCATGAATGTAACGGATGGTTCTGGATCGTGAATTCCTCGTCTAGCGGTTCTGGATACGGTTCGGATCGGAGTTCTATCCGCTCGATCCGCCCAATAATCCTTCTTTAATCTGTCAAATCCGCCCAATCTGGAACCGATCCGTCAAATCCGTATCCGAACCGATCCATCCGTATGTCACCTATGCATGGTTCCGGATCTTACAAACCATAATCCGCTCTGAGCTGTTCGGATCAAATTCGTATCCGAACCATCCGATCTAATCTGTGGACACGTAATATATAAGGGTATGTATATATATACATTGACACACACACATATATCGTTTATTGTGTAGGGGTCTATATTTGGCTTATGGTAATGTTCTAGCTTATTTACTTGGAGTCTTGGAGACATAAAAGAGAGGTCATCCACTTAAATCAAACCTCAAAATCGCCAAACTACTTGCGAATTGTATAGGAGGACAATGCTAATTAAATTGATTAAAACATTAAAAAGGAAAAGAACAAAACGAAAATGAAAAGTTGGAAAATGCATTTAGAAGCATAACACAAATGATAAATCATCAAAGTGTAAATGTTCATGAATTAGATCATTCAAAAGCTAGCAATTGTAATGAATTAGATTTCATTTATATTGAGGAGAAAATGTGTGCAGAAGGAAGACTCAAATAACTCTTTGATATGTGGGTTAGTGATGGTGT
Source organism: Gaultheria prostrata (assembly GCA_036023075.1). NCBI lineage: Eukaryota > Viridiplantae > Streptophyta > Magnoliopsida > Ericales > Ericaceae > Gaultheria > Gaultheria prostrata. The sequence goes on along the minus strand of JAXBDA010003143.1, from coordinate 13,730 downwards.
TCTTTTTACTCCCATTGGAATATTGTATCGAACAGTTAATAGGCAAATTACAAGAAAAGATTTCTATTCATAGGTTTGCTGGAGGAATATGAAGAGGAAACTTTTACCATCACGAAAATATTTAGAGCAATTAATTTTTACCTTTACTAAAATTTTAAAAATGCGTAACTAATACAAAACAAATATAATTCATTGATTTTCGCGCCCTTTTAACCATTTGCACTCCTTTTTTCTTATTTACTTCCTTTAAAGTACAAAAAATTGGACAAATGAAAGGACAATACTATGATTTACAAGAACAAATACAAAAGAGAAGTAAAAATATTAATATGAGCCCATCGACACTTGCATAGATTTCATCCCATGAACAATAAAAAAGTCCATACTACCAATAATGTAATTTGAATATCTTTGAATTTATTTAGATGCGAGCCTCGATCAAGCTAAATAAGTACAGTAACATAATACAAAGCTTCCAAATACGAATTTGGACATGGTGCATGTCAAAGATGAAAGACAGCAGAAACCCAAAGATTGGGTAAACAAGTACTCATATCTGTGGCCTGGTTTGAACCACATATACTTCTCCCTCTTTCACCACCCCTTCAATGTCCTGAGCACAGCCATAGATGTCTTCTATAGATTTTCCCGCCTCTGCAATTTTTCGGAAGAGTGAGGTCTGGAAATCTTTGTCAATTATCATTCGCTCATTCGAGTAATCCAAAACAATTTCTTGAGCTTTATCCATTGTCACACTGCAAAGGACATTACATGATATCTCAGAAGAAATCACAGAACAAAGTCTAGATGTTTTAGAAGCAACAGCGACCAGATGATGACATGGATTCGTCTGAATTTCAATTATAAGCAAAATCTTATAACCAAAAAGAGCACTAATAGACTAGTGATTTAGGTATGGGAACGGGACGTTCATAGCATGGTAAACTCCCTTTTTTTTTTTTTCCTGATCATCTGGTAAACTTTCTTTAGTTTTCTGATCATCTGGTAAACTTTTTTCCAAAACTTTCTATTGTTTTTCTGATCATCTGAAGATTACCTGTCATAGAGCCCAGCACCAGCATACCCTTCCAGGTCCTCTCCATTGGAGTCTGATCTGAATATGATCGACTTCTTGATATACAATCCTACTTGCTTGCAAGGATAGCCAACAACCTGAAAGTAAAATCCCAGCTTTACGGATTTCGTATACATGTACCCTGGCCTATACTAAGGCACAAGCAGAAGGGGAGGAGGTGGGAATTAAAATTCCAACCTTATGAGTTGGAGTATTAGAGACCATCAACTGGGCCAACTTCTAAGTTCAAGAATATTAGGTAAACGATTTACAACGAAAAATATTTTCCCTGTGAAATGATTTTGGCAAAAAAATTATTTTCGTTTTCATTTTCTGTTATTTGGTAGGAACTCAAAACTTATTTTTAAATGAAAAAGACTTTCTTGACAACAGTACCATAGGATGGGTTTACGGCTAAAGTTTCAATTCAAGGGGTGAGAGAAGAAAATGTGGGATTCCCGTGAATGGGGACGAAATGCATCAGGATTCCAACCTGAGAAAATGACTTACGGGATCTTTGAGGAACTTTTCCGCTCCTTGGTGGAAATTATTTTACTTGTAAAATATTTTTTAGAACATTTTGTGAAACCAAACACCCAAATACTAAAAAATATTTTACAGGAAAACATTCTAAGCCGCCTACTTAGTCTTTATTATTTTGAAAATAAACTGGCATATCTGCCAACGATGTTAGTATGTTACTTCAAGCTCAATGGGCACAAATTTAATTTACTCTATTTTCACGGTAGGAAATGGGGCATTTTAAATTTAACAAATGGTTATTTACAGATGATCTGAGATATGGTGAAAGTGGCCTTACAATGGGAGATTTAATGTTGTTTTTCCTTGCAGTGAAGCACATGGCTCTTCCAGGATAGGAACCCACCAAAGTTTCTCCTAATCCCTTGACAATCTGTTTTTGAACGAAGAAAAAAGGATCAAGTGTTCAGCTGATTTGAAATAGAGAATAACTTATTTACAGACCGTGAGCAAACAGGGTGTTTGTGCACGGCAGATCTCGGCCATCCATTCCGAGATTCAATGGCTTGGAGCAGTACGCTCTCTCTCCTCCTGAAATGCATTTCAGATGTAAAAAAAAAAAGAGCACAGGCTCCAAGCCGTTGGATCTTGGAATGGATGGCCGAGATCTGCCGTGTGCAAACATCCTATATTCCTATTTGCACATGGTCCGTAAATAAGTTATTCTCGAAAGGAATGAGAATAACTTCTGTATTCATCTAAAAAACAAACAGCACTTTACCTCTGCATAGATCTCGGATGCATCCCCAGATAAGGGATTCTTTGTGTGAATCACGAAAGCATAATCAGCAGAAATGATCTCTTGAATTAGCACGGCCATGCAAACATTGTTATGGTTCAAATTAGCTTTCCTACAACTGATAAATGCTCTTTTGTTCCACTTCGAAGCCCAAACCTAAATGACAAAGGAAACAAGTTGTCTAGATGCCGGAAATTTGCCACATTCCAAGTTCTGTTCAGCAATTTGGGCTGAATACATGGTACACCTAAGTATGTGAACATGGTGATGCTGAAATCTCCAAGTCAAAAGCCCTTTATATCAAACTTTCACATCAGCAAGACCAGTGATTCTCGGTAGAGCTGCCCAGCGGACGGTTTTGGGCAGTTTGGTTAGGTTTTCAAACCAAATTGCTCGCCATGGTTTGTCATTTTCTCTATCCGTACCCATCCGCAAGTGTTGTCTGGTTTAGTCGGTTCAGTTGCGGTTTGGGTGGTTTGCGGGATTTATATATAGAAAACCGTCCAAACCGCCCAAACTGAACCGAATCCGATCTGCAAAAATTCATATAGTAGGATCCGTATCCATCTAAACCATGACTCGGGTGGATTCGCAGGTGGTTTGATCAGTATAAGCGGTTTGGTTGGCCTGTTGGGCACCCCTAATTCTATCTTATTTTCCATTTGCTTAAGTTCTTGATAAAAATAATAGCATAAAGTAAATGAGCTGTGCATTATCATGTCAACTTTTGAACCTTCTTTATTGATAGCCAAGCTTGGTTCCATCTCTCCTCGCTTTCATCTCCAGGCCAGGGGATTCTCGAAGTTTTCATTTTGCTTTTAAGTTCATACGTCTGCCAAAAGGATAACTACATATGAGTTAAGATAAACAGATAGATATATTTTCTTGCTAAACCAAACCAAACCAAGCCACAAGTCCCAAGCAATTGGGATAAAAGCCCAAAGAACATGTAAGCAAGTCAAGCACAACAACATCAGTTTTCATTCAAATTACTCACAAAAGAATTTTAGTATCGTTGTTGTTAAAACATCAACTTAAACTAATTGGCAATGAGTGCAAGAGGCAGCTCAGGCTCATATACTAGTTGTGGAGCTAATAATTATTGAATGTGGGACAAGCTCTAGCAGTTCCACACATGCTGTGTCAATAAATTCACGTAGTTCATTTACAATTTTCCCTACAACCATTCTATGCCTTAACAACTATATATTACGATTGTAAAAAGGAGAATATGTACTTTTAATGCTAGAATGCTATTCATCCTCACCCACATAAGGGGAAGAGAAAACAAAGGAAAGAGAAAAAATGCTTGAAACAACTTTTCTCCTAAAAAAATTAAGAGTTCTAGAAAATTACCAAACGAAGAGGAGCATTCATCTGCAGAACTGTTTCTTGTATTGCCTTAAGTTTTGAAAGGTCACCATCATCTACAAGTTTACTGAAGCTTGAAATTTTGCTTGCCAGATTCTGTACAAAAAAAGGCTTGTCAGGATAAAGCTATCAACAAGACGACGTCAATCGGGAGAAGAAAAAAAAACTGAGAACAAACTGACATTCATTGTTAGCACCTCAAACTTAGTAGACATGCATGGAATGAAAAAAATTACATGAAAAGTAATGTAATTCCATTGTACCAAAATCACGAACCTATATATCCAAACATGTACTATGAGCATGTCATCTTTTGTTACAGTATTATTGATCTGCAATGCTACCATGTTTATTGTGAATGATTTCGTGAAATTAAGAAACTCATAATATCTGCAAACTTACAATTTGCAGAAACTCTTCATGTGATTTCTGTAGGGACAAAAATCACCAAAATGTTTCCATGTATTATAACAGTCTCATAAGCATGACATTTTGCTATTTATTCTAAATTATTTAATTATTTTGGTGATAAACCCAAGCACTAACATGTTATCCAATTTCAGTTGTTGATCTATTTCCCCCTCTTTAGAACTTGCAAACATGCGATACCGATTTTGAGATTCCTGCTAAAAATCACATGACAGGACTATACATACGAGTACACGAGCATGTAAATGAAACTGAGCAATACCTTATTTACACCGTCTGATATAACAGTCTCAAATACTCCAAATGGTATTGCAACTGAAATTGGGATCTTAACCCACAAGGGTACTCTTCCTCTAAGAAATTGGATATTGTAGGACTTGGCGCCAACCTATTTTACAGATTGTAGTTAGTCACATGAAACGTTTTGATATTCAGGGCGTTCAAAAATCATGTTAAAACACATTAGTTGTTTACCAACCAATGAACATATAAAAAAAATCCACCTCACTACTACAGAATCAATCGACTATGTCCAATGGAATTGGGTACGAGGATCGGGTGAAAGTATGTGTCTGGGTATCTGATGTTTCAAGGACAATAGGACCCAATTATGTTTCATATTCTCTAAATACTTGTCGTTTCCTCGATAAATACTGTTTTGACTTAACCATTGATATGTTGGAACAAACGACAAACATGAAGTAATACATAAAAAGCGATTCAACATATGTCCAAGGTGAATTACAAAGAGACTGTGTTCCATTTTCCCTGCCTCATGGTGAAGGTATAATCAAATAGGATACGTAATCCCATGGGACTAATCATGAGAGGATAAATCAGACCACATTCAATATATCGTATATCACACTTACCAGATTCCTATCTGAGGATTTTTATTACTGACCGCAAAATTTCAACCAAACATAGGATATGTGGTCCCCTTGGAAATTGAGCGCAATATGATGCTGAAATCCGTGTAACCAAACGGGGTCTCAACTTATAGATTCATTGCAGAGTTCATAAAAGTGCAAAATCGGCACACAATGTAGAATTAAAGGCGAAATAATTCTCCAAAATAAGGCAACAACTGCGCTTTTGAAAATTATCATACCATCTCGTTAGTGAACTCCTCAGCTGAAATAGCAAATTTACCACGAAAAGCTTTTTTCTTCAAGGTGAGGCCTTGAGGAATAGAGGAAGTACGAAAGGAGTTCTCAGACAAATCAAAGCTACTAATTTCACTGCAGGTAGGCATAAAAAAACCTATTTCAAAAGGTGTCGAGGCATGAAGAGTGCATCAATGAAGCTCTTTTTTAAGTCTTAGGTGACTACCTGATTACCAAATTTGATAATCTTAATCGTATAGATATAGCTTTTCCTTCCTTTGACTTCAGATCCCTAAAAATATTCTGATCGAAGCATGAGGCAAACAGTACCTGCAACACACTACTATGTTAGAATTTTCATGTCATATTGGAATCAGCTCATATCATTCCATATGAAAGCATATGCAATTTTACTTGGGGGGTGTTCTGGTTTAGGTGCCACAAGCCCGCAACATATGATATTTTAGTTTTGGACGTTGTGATAATCATTTTTTTTTTTTTGTGGCTGTGGGTGGCAAAAGTTGTGATAATCTGTTTGGCACAGCTTGCCAAAGCCAAATTTAAAATGCTGGAAAAAATTGAATTCTGAGAATCTCCAATTTGATGCTATTTGGCTTGTTTTGGATAGTCGTCTTTTACCATAAGCTCAACTACAACAAACACCCACTTAAATTCCATCCAAATATCTAGATGGTGCATAAAATGATGCAAGGTAACATGCCTTGTTATTCCTTGCTCTAATCGCAACGTGGGACAAAACATCTGGCATATCTGTGGTTAGAACAGCAACAGCCCCACTTGGAATCTCCTCCTCCCCGGAAACTTTATTTGCAATAATTACTGTTGGCTTCCCATAAACTTTGGTCTGAACAGTAATTAGCTCATTAACAGAGACTACCAAACCATTGACATCCATAGGGCTAATAACCTGCCAACTGCAAGATATGAGCATTACAAAATAATTTGTCTGAACTCTGTAGTCCAATGGAAAAGACGTGAAACAATAAGCATTGATTAATTGAACAATGACATAGAAGTAACCAGGAATGGAACTCATTTATCAAACCAAGAATCGTTTAAGTTTGAGCACATAAGAAACAATTGAATAAAATAGGTACAATGAATTGGAATCTTACCAGCCTAAATTCGCAACTTTTCGAAGTATGGGGTCTAAATGATTAATAAGCATGGATAGGCTTGCCGCTGATCCTGCTCGTACTAGCTCCTCCGTGAAAATATCAATCTACACACAGCAGAATATCATGAAGGAAAATGATATTCAAAACTATTCTTGGTTCCTATTAGCTAAAGTTATCAAACGTGCCTTTTGTTTAATTATTCTTGATACAAATTTCACAACTGAAAGGTAATTTTGTAAGTTTACCTAAACAAATAAATAAAACCTTGCGGTGCATTATGCAAAAAGGGAGTGTGGATCACTCCCCCACCATGAACTACACTTTTGGAGGATATAATTAACCAAGTACGACAAGCTCTAACACTTTGTGCGTGCGACCCCTGGCCTGCACGTGGAGAGGTAAATAAAGGGTCCGTAACATAGGGATCTTAACGAATGAAACAAGGTGTGCTTAAGGCACAAACAACAAGCCAATCAATCAAGAAACTTGTCCAAAAGCCTAGCTCTGATACCATGTTAAAGCATCCACCTCAAAAGCAATTGGCGATGAGTAAATAGATCGTCCAAGCTCATATAAAAAATTTAGAAGTTATAGTTAACCAACAGAGAGAAAATCTTAACAACATGGAGATATGAAGCTCAAAAACAAGTGATTCATCTCCATAGTGGTAGTTTGAGTTAACGAGCACATACTGCCCCTTTGTCCACAGAAAGCAATCTTCCAAGATATTGCACGCTTGGCTGTATCATTTGCTGGTAATATTCAGACCTATAGGCAAGAACAAGCCTAACTCGATCAAGAACAGCCTTTGTTTGTAGGGCCCACTGGCCATCGTTGGGTTTGCATAACTCTGAGACGCGATACCAATCCTTTGGTTGCAGCAGTACAACAACAATTTGGAAAAAGAGCACTAGTCAGAATTAAGACTTAGTTAAATGAAATAGCTCACATGTGCTTGTGAATTAATAGCTAAATCTTCTAAGCTGAAACAAAATTGTGTGTAGCTCTACAGGATACCATTATATATAACAAACACCTATCGGGTATTAAGTATTGTTAAGACAATATATGTCAGGTTCGCAAACATCAATATTTTTAAATAAACATGATAAAAATATTGAAATCTTCCTTATTCACCAGCATACACTGAAGCTAATACTGCCAGTTGATGGCTTAATTGCATGCCCTTCTATACAAATCAAAAACTCTAAATCCCTCAACCAATTTTCACCATTACCTAAAGGCATTATATTGTTAAAGGTGTACTTCATTTGTGAGCAAATTCTCTTCTTAAACTGTAGCATTGCATTGGCCTCTTATCACACATGCTTGTGGAGATCACAAGATTCACAACCACTAGCACTGAAGCCTATTATTAAAGGCAACCTATGGTGGATCACAATCTATTCAGTTATCTAAATCAGCATCTTGTTTTCAAAGAAACCAATTATTTAGAGGGAAGGTAGCAGTTAACTTACCATGTTCATACAACAACTACAAGAAGCTCAAAATCGTTAAGAGTTTCCTTGCCAAACAGAAGATAACATACATACAACATATTTCCCGAGGCTGCACATAAACAGCACAACTCAATCCAGAAGCTAAGTTAATCAAGGAAAGCAATACCTTTGTGCAGTATATGAGCTCTTCATTGTTGAATGTTGACAAGCATAAGTTTTCAAGCACCAAAGCAATGAAGAACATGACTTCCTGTCCAAACAATAGAAGCACATTTTTTGCAACAGCACGTGATAAATTCTTTCATTTTGTTAAATAAACTAGCAATAAACCCCTTCATAAAAAATAAAAAAAAACTAATAATAAAGCTAGTAATAAAGAAGAGAGAGCATTACTGGTAGGCATGCAGAGTTCAGATCTTTAAGTCCCCGTTCCACTGTGGTTCTAACAGCTGAATCCAGGGCAAGATCAAGGAAGAGTAAATCTTTTGATCTTCCATGGGTGGTAAGTAAAACAGGCCGAAGCTCTATGCGGGATTGCACTAATTTCTGAAAAGATGATCAGTTGAACTTTGTGATATAATCTTACAACGGTTATATGCATATATCCACAGATGAGAGGTAGAACTTTTGAGAAAACATACCTCTATCACTGGAGCAATATTCTTATCACCAATATGTGCTCTGACAAAGTATAGAGAGTCCTGCAATATTACAAATTTAGTATTTTGGTTCCTCTCAATAGTAAAATTAGGATGTACACAGAACTACTATAGACAAATATGCAAGTATGGCACTGTAACAACGTAAAATTCCACCTCATCATCATAAGACAAAAAAAAATGCACTTATTTTTAAACATGAGGCCACTAATTCAGAGGTTAAAACTCGGCTATTGACCTTGAGGTAATAGGTTCAAACCTGAGGGCAGCCACTTTGTGCAAACAATACCAAAAATTAGGTTCGTACCAATATTACCCTTTCCAAACCCCCAGTTATCGAGACTGAACTGGTTATAGCTTGACTTAAGTTTATCCAGATGCAAGGCAAGAAGCAGAAATTTTCCCATAGCTTTAGTGATAAACCACAAACAGAATTTGCTTTGACTGCACCTACAACTTCGTGACTCTGTTACAGAATCAGCATAATAGCAATCTTGGGTATTCGGGTCTTCAGATACAGGAGGTGTGCAAGAAAATGGAGGTCAGAACACTAGAAAATTCATCCAATAGCATTAGAAATCATTACCTTGGGGAAGAAACCCAAACATGTCTCGATAGCAGATTCTAGGTCAGCACCAGAATGAACAGCCTGCATGCAAAGAGATATCATCCACAAACCTACATGGAGAAATTGCAAGATAATCTCTACGGTTACAAACCTTCAACGTCTTTAAGTATGAGGTAAGATCACGAAGAAGTCCCTCTTTGGCATCAGTCCTGAAACGAGGCTCTGACACAATTGGACGGTCATAACTTGCTAGTATATTTTTTGTGAGACCATTTGCATTTAGTGTTTGCCAATAAACATCAATTCTAAAACCAGATCTCACATAATTTAGGAGTGCCTGGTACAAAAGAAAACACCGCAGAATTAGTATTAGTATATCCATCTTGTGGTATGACAGCTAGATGAATTCATGTATTACTAACCTCACAAATTATCACGTCATCTGGGCTACTATTATTGTGCAACTTTTGGTGCCACTCCTCCATCATACCACCCTTGCAATCATTGTTTCTCTGAAGGTGAAATAACAGGAGACAGTTATTTTATGCAAAAGGGCCGTTCGATCAATAGAAATCTCTTTATAAAGCTGCTATCCTTCTACAGCAAGATTATGAAGGGCTGCTGCAATGCTAGTATTCACAGAAGACGGATGATAAAAACACCTGAAGCACCAGTATTTCATCACGAATCCTTTGCCCAACATCACCTTGACCTCCACGGCCAATGCATAACATGATCAGCCTCACAATTTCTCGAACATTTGGTTGGTCCAAGTATATTCTTTGCAGCAAGTTAGTAAACCTCTCTTGAGCTTCACTGATTTCACTGCAAATATGAAACAAGTATACCACATAACTACATATTTTACAAAACATCATCAAACAGTGACATAATAAAATGCTACAAATTCAATTTCTTCTCTAAGCATTATACTCCACCCGTTCCAAATTGCTGGTCACTTTTGGGAAACCTTTAAGCAAACATGCAAAAACTGCATTCAATATATTCATTCACATTGAACAGATTCATTAATTTCCAACAATACTCTTATAATTCAACTTTTGAGTGAAATGATTGTTGTGGTAAAGGGGTTATTTTGGAAGATTGAATAAATTTTTCTTTGACTTTTCAAAGAGGACAAACAATTTGGAACATCTCAAAATAGTATAAGGGACAAGCAATTTGGAACGGAGGGAGTATTACCAAATGAACACAGAAGAAAACAAGAGCAAAATCATACGGCAAATATGAAAGTTGGAGTTTATTGTTGCAGCTGAACATAAAGAGGAAATAAATGAAACCAAGCCCAAAATTGAAGATAACTGTTGGTTTGAGGTCCTGTGGTACCGGTACTGCTGAAGACCATATATACTTGGATGGATTTCTTAATTCTGAAGTATAACCGGCATTTATTCTCAGCTGCAGAATAAATTTACTCCATTTATCTTAGAAATCTCATTAATGTCCTTAACAAGTGTTGATGAAAAAAATATTTAGGTTATCCATCTCTGTAATTGTGTATACTCTAAGATAAGTTGTCGATCAACAATCCATGGTATCCAATGGATCCTGTGTTCGGACCTCACCCCTACCTTACTTATAGTTGTAATAGTACCACGTGTTTGGCCCATTTATGGAGCATAGCCTGGTCAGTGTCCAAAAAGGCAGGGGTTTGTTGAGGATATAAAGGAAAAAAGTTAACCCAGAAAACGAATTTTGTTTTCAGTCAGTAATTTGAATGCTACAACAACTGCAACTACATTAATAGATTCACTTTCTTTTACAGCAGTTATGGAAGGAATTTAAGAGCTCTTGTACAACTAGTATTTCCCCTTAACGGCCATGCTATATCCCAGCAATCCACTGAGACTGTTAAATTTAGAGAGTAAATTTTTTAGGTCAGTATCTTTAGACCAGTAAATTGAAAAGGTATTTAAGGAACAGACTAGGATGAGTATTTCAATATGGTAAGTCACGCATGAATAGAGTGGCTTAATACTTAGCTATACAGAAGAGATTGAGTACAAACAATGAAGAGAAATTTGAGTGCAATATCAAGGAAAATTATGCAAAACTAACTATAAATGATACCCAATATCTAGGCAAAAGTTGATGAAAGATAAGAAAGAACTTGCATACCGAGGTTTCACGTTGTAATTTTTGTTCCATGTAAGCTGCCTGCATGCCATAAACCTTAACCAGACCAACATACCAATAAGTCCCAACTCCCCTTCGTTTTTGCAGCGTTCAGTCAATTCCGTTGCAATGTTGAACCTGTGCCAAGTAATAGCAATCAGAGAAAGGCAAAACCATGACAAAGAATAAAAGGCACAAGTGTCACTGAAAGGCGAAAGCCCAAAAATACATTAGATGGATTAAATTTGTGCAATCATCAGAGCAACAAAATGCGAATTTTGTACGTGTTCAATTGAACTAATCGATGTTTCGGAACAGACCTGTGCATTAATGACCTCTCAGATTCTTTTTCTCTGTGGTATATTTCATCAAGTAACCATTTAACAATTCCTCCCCCACCCCCTTCAACCTGCACATAGACATTTCGAGTTTCAGTGTCAACACAGAAATCTGCATTTGTAAAGGAAGAAAACTAAAAAGAATCAGAGATACTTGAATTGCATTGCAGACATTGGAAGACACAATTTTGCATGATAACTTTTATTATTTATCAGCTGAATGAAATTAAATTTATTCCGGTGACCTTGGGTATCTGTAGGACTATTTTATACTGCGACTAAATTTGACTCCCATGTGCAGTATAAAATAGTCCTACAGACACCCAAGGTCACCGGATTAAATTCAACTTCGTTTCCATCGAAACTGCTGGAAACCGATGAGACATGTCTCTTCTCTAGGAGAGTGAAATGAAAGAGTATTTGAATCCTGAAATTCTAATGTTCCCACAGACACATGCCATAAAACACACTGATTCATGTGGAAATGCTGCAAAACATTGAATTGTTTTGACAACTACTAGAATGACATTTTCAAACATCCCCTACTCTTTTGAAATTTCCATTATGTTCTGACAACTTTTCTAAATGTTTCCGAGACGAATCCTTCTCCTAACTAACCAAACTACCTGACCGAAACAAAACTTCCATCTGTGCCAAGGTGTGGCATCAATACAAAAGATAACCATCATCTTCAAACCCATGACCCTCAAAGTAAAACAGGGAGAACTAAACCAAGGTCTCTCATACAACTACTTTGAGATGTTAGATGCTATATTTCAGCTTGTTTGTGAGCGGCCTCTTGTGTGTTGCTCAAGTTCTAACCATTTTACCATATAAGTTCTTCTAGAAAAAGTTGCTCTACTTGTGTGAAGATGCATATAGGCATCTAATGAGAAAACACACTCTTGAAACCAGTTAATAACCAGAATTTACCCTAAAAAAAGAGTAAATCATCCCCGTTCTAAGCTCGTGCTAGATTTTTAAAGTAATGTCTTGGCCAGATCACAAGATTCTTAAATTGTAGAAGAACAAAACGCAAAAGTTAATTAAATGCATATTAAATCAAAATAATTACAAGAGCTATAAACATTGGGTACATGTTAGTAAACGGTTAACGGCCAATAGAGTTCTAAATAAATGCAAGACACCCACTACTTCCCATTTTCACCAGTATTTTAAAGCTTGATGTCACCTGTTCTATAAGTGAATCAACCGAGACAAGTCGAGTGACAAATGTTCACGAACAACTTAGTTTGTCTGCAGCATGCCAGTGCTGCAGACAAACCACCTTTAATTCTACAAAATTTCCAGACTCAACAAAAATAACTGTAGTACTTTAGGCATCAATACTTTAGCCTAGTTAAGCCAAATATTTGGTGGGTCGGCATCACACAATTAGATCAATGTGCCCTGTTTGAACTCACTTTGTTTTTACAATTGAAGCAAATGCAAGTCACAAGTTATGCCATTAAGGATTGAGATAGGTGAAAATCAAATCCTTTCCTGTTCAAGGCATTTTCAAAAGTGTTGATGCTGGAGTTTTCATGCGAATGGTTCCATGATGAATAGATGAACAATAAATCAGAACTATAAAAGTAACTTTAAATAGGTGAGCATTTCTTTGAAAGCAATGACAGAGGTGAAGTACAGGAAGGTCTTGTGTTTAGGATAGTGTATTACTACTAAAGATGACATTCAATAGTTAGATAGCTTGATATACATTGTTGTGCCTATTTCCTAATAGCTTAAGCTTTTGGGAAAATTGGTAACTTAACATGGTATCAGAGCTGGGTAGGGTGGGTGATGAGCCCCAAATATTGTACATATCCGGGCTCATCTAGCTCATTTAGTTCACACATGCACGCGTTTTAGCGCTTGAAATGATTGATGTTGCGCGAAGCGTGTTTCTGTAGTTTCAGGTTAAAACCAGGGAATAAAGCGCGTTTGAAGGCTCCGGGATGAATCCCAAGGATCTGAGGGCCACGTGCCGCATGACATGCCTCCACCGAGCCTCGAGAGCCAAGAAATAGGATATGGCTAAGACTCGGGAAGACAAGGAAAGCCCAAGCCGGAAGGCTAATGTCGTGTCCAAGCCTCACAAGACTCCCGGTGAAATCCGGGAGTATCCAAGAGGACACGAGACCAAGAATCACCCTTTCCAAGGCCCCAC
>JAXBDA010003142.1:0-36787 GCA_036023075.1 Gaultheria prostrata | reverse complement strand
CTCATTGAGAACTTTTATACGGTGCAAAAAAAATTCAAAAATTATTTCGATAAATACGTTATTTTTTAGTTTGAAAATTGCACGTAATTTCGTAGTGGACTATCAATTTGGGACGGAGGGAGTAATTATTCCTTTCTTGATTTTACGAACTTCTTGTATTCCTAGTCACGTTTACAACAACAACAATAACAAAACCCATCTAGTCCCCAATCATTGGGGGTATGGGAGGGGATGATTGGAGACAAACCTAACCTTTGGCAATATGCACAAAGTGGCTGCTCTCAGAATACCACTAAAATAGTGCCCCCCCTAATCCTCCAAGAACCAAGGAGCTTCAGGGACGTTTTGCTGCAAAACCATGCCCCCAAATCAAAGCCGAAAGGCATCAGGGAGGGCAGACCTAGAGACCCAAATCAATTTTGCTCATTACTATGCTTCCTTCATTCATGGTCCAGAGCATCTCACTAATGAGCACACTCCTAGTCATGTTTCCTTGCTCTAAAAATTTTTCCCCATTTTTCTCACTTGGCTATTCTCCATTCTTGTTATTTCTTTCGGATGCATTCATGTGTAGGCTTACTGATATACCTAATTACATTTGAATCTTCTCTTGTCATATGAAGGTTGGACCTGGGTCAGTTTTGAGAGGTCCATTGGAGAATGCAAGCAGTAATTATGTGTAAGCACTGGCTATATGAAAAGTCGCAGTTTGCGTTTAAGCTGCTATAGTTTTTTGAAGAGCAGCTGCTATAGTTTATTAAGTTGATTTTCTTATGAATGGTAGGACACCAAGGCTCTATTGTGACCTCCAGGAATGCCCCGAGGAACTGCTTCATCCACCTGAAGATTGCAACGTGAACTCTTCATTGTCCTTCACTCTTGAGGTGTTGAGTTAGTTCACATTGAACTACGTTGTTTGAGGTTTCTCTTATTTGCATGTAAAAAATGTTGGGGTTGGTTCACTTTGCAGATTTGCAGAGTCGAAGATGTAAGAGTCGAGGGTATAATAGAAGGATCTGTTGTACATTTCCATTGGGTTAGAACTGTCAACGTTCAGTCATCTGGTGTAGTTAGTGCATCTGGATTGGGTATGCTCAATCACTATTTTACTTGTCCTTGTTAAAACTTTTTTCTTTAACTTTCTGTTGTAAATTACGCCTCTGGCTGAAAGCATGTTGTCTGTAATTTCAATTTGGGGAATATGCAGGGTGCACTGGTGGGGTGGGCCGAGGAAGATTTTTGAGCAATGGTCTTGGTGGTGGAGGGGGACATGGTGGGAAAGGTGGTACCGGTTATTATCATGACAGTGCTATTGAGGGTGGTGTTGCATATGGGAATGCTGATTTACCTTGTGAACTTGGTAGTGGAAGTGGAAATGATAGTCTGCCTGATGCAACTACAGGTGGTGGTATCATAGGTAAGCTTTTGAATGGATGAGTTTAGTTCATGGAGTTGAAAAACATGAGGTGCAGCTTAGGAACATATTTTAGAACAATTATCTTTTGTCAGGCAAATGTCTCATGCTGTAATGCTTTCCATATCTTGGATATATGTTTCAAATATGCAACCATGTGGCCGAAAAGCTAGTTTTTTTGCGTGTGTGTGTGCAAGCATCCCTCTATCTGTTGTATGGGAAAGCTTTCAATATACATAAAATTTCATCGTGATGAAGGGACAGGTTTTGTGTTTCTGTTTTGCGTCAGATTGTAGTGTATGTGATACATGCGTTTCACCTTAAAAGTTTTTCATCCAGAATTTAACTTTGCTCGTCTTTGCAATATGGTCTTCACACCTTTGCCTCGGGCACTGTTTCATCTCTCAGGGTTATTTTTTTGTAATTCTTTATGTTTTTCAGCAAGGGCTTGATCTTGGTTCTGTTGTTTATATTTTTCAGGGCAGTTAGCGGGTGTTATTTGTTTATTAGATTTTAATTCAGAATGCATGCATCTTGTCAACATTATTCGTTCCTTGACAGCTGTTGGTTGTATGTTTAATTTGTCGCTCCTTCATGTCTTCTTTCCTTTTTCTCTCTGTTTTAATCTTTCTTTTCTTTTTTTTGTTTTCTTTTATTATCTTGTGGGACCTTGTAGTTTGGAGGCACGGCCACAAATTTTGTTGCCAGGAAGTTAGTAACGACAAACCTTTGTTCTTGTTGTTTTCTTGTGGTACATCTCTATTTTTGTAACGGTTTGATATGCATTCCATATTTTGGGTCGTGACAAAATTACATGTGGCTGATTCTGGGAATTAGCAAATTTCATCCCATTTTTTACGGATGTGATGTTTCTTATATGCAAGTTCTGATACAATATGATCTGTGTTTCATTCATTAGATTTTAGATGTTACTTGGCGACTTGTTTATTGCCCTAGTCTCAATCTTATATTGCCCATGTTACATTTGGGTTTTCCAGCTTTTTTCCTAAAGAGACGGTTTAATTAGTTTATTTTATTCTGTTTCCTTCAAGCAGTGATGGGTTCATTGGAGCATTCATTGTCAAGTTTGTCCATTGATGGTTCACTTCGAGCTGACGGAGAAAGTTTCGGGGTAAATGTCAGAGAGAGGGCTGATATTATTACTGACAACATTGGTCCGGGTGGCGGATCAGGCGGAACTATTCTTTTATTTGTTCATACATTGGTACTTGGTGAATCTTCTTCTATCTCAACTGTTGGAGGACATGGGGGTCCTTATAGTGGCGGTGGTGGTGGTGGAAGGATTCACTTTCATTGGGCAGACATTCCCATTGGGGATGATTATATGCCCATAGCAAGGGTAAAAGGGCCTATTCATGTCGGGTACGTTCTCAACCTTCATACTATTATCTCATTTGGACTTGCTTGGTATTGCAGATGCAGACTTTGTTTTTAGCTGAGTTTCTTTGTTTCAGTGGGATCATATACTAAACATGTGCTACTGCCTGCTGCTGTGTATAATGTGAAACTTCTTGTAAGATTGTGAACATGTGACTGCTAAAATGATGGTTTGGGTTCAATTGGACAAATCCTTTTTTCATATCCCGTGCTAATAGGAGTTACCTATTTTGGTATTATTAGTTATCGAGCCCATCATTTGGAAATCTTGACATTCTTCCACAATTATAACGTTCTTTTATTTAACGTGGGACTTGTTCCTCATTGTGGCGAAGATTTGGAACATTCATTATTTTTCTGATTTTTACAATTTTTGTGGGCTAATCTCTCTCTCTCTCTCATTAAATGTTCGTGCTTCTCAAGAGGTCCTGATTGGAGTTCTTGTGCACTTATTTGTTGGCAAATGTCATACATAATTGTGGTTGTGCTCATTTATGCTTTATTATTGGGGCAGGGGAGGAATAGGCAGAGGTCAAGAGTATGCTGGGGAGAACGGAACAGTCACTGGAAAAGCTTGTCCAAAAGGGCTTTATGGCATCTTTTGTCAGGTTTATTTGCTATTTCAGCATATTATGCGGTCCTTTGCACTTTACTGTATGGTGTTGGGACTTTGTTAACGTCTAGATCGGAGTGTATTCACTTCATTAACATGTTGTTCGCCTAAAGCTTTAGTTGACATTTGGTTTTTTGCAAGTGGTTTGGTTACTAATATTCAATACTGTATATAAATTCACTTCATTCCTTTACTGGCCACCACTTATTTGCTGGCGAAGAATACAACTTGATGAATTGCTTTCATGCCCTCCAATAGAATAGCGGGGGAGCTTTCTTTTTTCACCTTATTATTGACTTTGCATTACTGGCCACCACTTATTTGCTGGGGAAGAATACAACTTGATGAATTGCTTTCATGCCCTCCAATAGAATAGAGGGGGAGCTTTCTTTTTTCACCTTATTATTGACTTGGCATTTTAACATGTGAGGTTACTTTAATGCAGGAATGCCCAGTTGGGAGTTTTAAAAATGTCAGTGGGTCTGATAGAGCCCTCTGTAGAGATTGCCCATCCCATGAGCTCCCACATCGTGCCGTATATGTTTCAATGCGAGGTACCTTTAAGATTTATGAGTTGACTTGTTTCTTCATACTGAAACATTATATTTTAACTTTATGTTGGATTTATTCCTACAATTTTTGGGATGCCATTTTTTCTCTAGCAAGATTCTTTTTGTTATTTTTTCCTCTTTGATTTGTTTCCCTTTTATGTTGGATTTACAGGTGGTGTTGTTGATACTCCTTGTCCATACAAGTGCATTTCTGATAGATATCACATGCCACACTGTTACACAGCCCTTGAAGAATTGATATACACGTTCGGGGGCCCATGGTTATTTGGTTTTATTCTGGTAATTCTCCTAATTATGCTAGCACTGGTGCTTAGTGTTGCTCGAATGAAATTTGTCAACGCGGATGAATTACCTGGTCTAGTGCCAACGCGACGTGGCTTGCAGATAGATCGTTCATTTCCCTTTCTGGAGTCGTTGAATGAGGTCCATCATATTTCTATTTCTCTGCTTTGTCATGTTGTCTCATCCGGCATCCGATTCATATTCCTTCTAAGTTCTCTACTACGGCTCCAGATTATCCTGAAAATTATATTCTGTTTTCTCTAGGTATTGGAAACTAGTAGAACTGAGGAATCTCAAACTCATGTGCATAGAATGTACTTTATGGGGACAAATGCTTTTGGTGAACCATGGCATCTCGCTTACTCTCCTCCAGAACAAGTAACAGAAATCGTGTAAGCTCTGTGTGTGTGTGTGTGTGTGTGTGTGTGTGTGTGTGCACGCGCTTGCTTTCTCTGTGCGTGTGCGTGCAAACAATATTCATGCCAAATATCTTTACTCAAATGTTTATTCTTAATTGTACCGCATTGCTGTGATTATCTTGGAATTCAAATGGTTCTCTTGTTGATTCCTCATAAATGGCTCCAAGTGGTAAAATTGTTTAGTGAGATAAAAGGGGCTGGTTAGTGGTACATCAAGCACATGGAAAAGTTCCTAGCTTTGGTGAACACTTGTGAACTCTTTATTAAGTATTTCGTTGACAAGGCAGATATGAGGATGCATTCAACATATTCGTGGACGAGATCAATGCGCTTGCCGCCTATCAGTGGTGGGAAGGATCAGTCTACAGCATTCTTTCACCTCTTGCATATCCACTTGCATGGTCTTGGCTGCAGTGGCGCCGGAAAATGAAAATACAACGGCTACGTGAATTCGTTCGATCAGAATATGATCATGCTTGCTTGCGCTCTTGCCGTTCACGTGCTCTCTACGAAGGGCTGAAGGTATTCTTCTGAGTTCTCTTCTGAATACGTTGTTCACACTTAGAAATAGATTCATAACTAGGGTAGTTAGGTCCATGTTAACCATGTGATTGAGGAATTAAATGTACTTTTGTTGGTTCAGCAGTTCTCCCCCTTCCCACTGACTCTCCTAACAAAAGAAGTATTAGTTTTAAGGCGCCAATTTGGAGGAATGACTGAGTTTTAAAGTCATGGTCTGTTTTAGAATTTTCGGTCATAGAAAGTAGAAACTGAAATATTCTGAGCTGAACTCAACGTGTGGGAAAATTTGGTTCTTTTTTTTTTCTTCCCGTTAGCGAATCTCTTGCTAATACGGGTCTCAATCAATGTATTTCATTTCATTATCAGCTAGTATTTTAATGTACATGATACGATTAAGGATTACCATTCTTTTTATTTCATTGGGTCAACTGTTTTAGAATTAACAGCTAATCTTTTCACTCAGGTAGCTGCAACTTCTGATTTAATGCTGGCATACGTGGATTTTTTCCTTGGTGGAGATGAAAAAAGAGATGACCTTCCTCCTAAACTTCATCAAAGATTTCCAATGTCTTTGGTGTTTGGAGGAGATGGAAGTTACATGGCTCCCTTCTCACTTCACAGTGACAATATCCTTACTAGCCTCATGAGTCAGGTTTGCTAATTGTGATGAGAGTAATTGAGCTCTGGAGTACCATTAAATACTTTTTTTTTGAAGGAATCAGATTAATTGTTGTGTGTGTAACTTCTCTTTTTCATGGCCTCTGCCCTCCTGTACTAAAATGCTGTTGATTGTTATTGCACATATTGCAGTCTGTCCCTCCTACCATTTGGTTTCGATTAGTGGCTGGTCTAAATGCTCAATTGCGTCTAGTTCACCGGGGACATTTAAGAACAAGTTTTCGTTCAATTATGAGCTGGCTTGAAACACATGGAAATCCTACTTTAAGTGCATATGGTGTTCGTGTTGATCTGGCTAGCTTTCAGCCTACTGCTTGTGGTTATCACCAGTTTGGACTTATTGTAAGTGCTGTTGAAGATGAACGTGTGCAGCCATCAGTTGAAGGGCCATATGTATCTTTGTCAGCTGAGCAACAGTCGCGGTAATTTGGCTACAGTTGTGTTTAGTATTTTCCATTTATCTAAGGAGTTTCTATAGAATCAAGAATATAGCACGGTAGCTTGATTTTTCTTTCCTATCTGATACACAGCTTACTTGGTAATGATGAGAGAAAGGCCGTAGATGCATTGACGCATAAAAGGGTAGTTAAAGGAATTTTACAAACTAAGAGCTTACAAACACTTGGAGAGAGGAAAACTCTTTATTATCCTCTGTCTTTTGTGCTTCATAACGCCAAACCTATTGGTCATCAGGTAAAATGGTCTGTTCCGAGAATGTTATCTACAGATATCTCACAACTACAAATGCTTCACTTCAATTGTCTGACTCTGAGATACACTTCTGCCTTATTGCAGGATCTTGTTGGTCTGGTCATATCAATACTACTGCTGGGAGATTTTAGCTTAGTCTTGCTTACTTTGCTTCAGCTATACTCTATTTCGCTTCTGGATTTGTTCTTGTTTTTGTTTATTCTACCTCTTGGGATACTATTTCCATTTCCCGCTGGAATCAATGCTTTATTTAGTCATGGAGCCAGGCGAGCATCGGGTCTTGCACGTTTCTATGCTCTGTGGAACATCATGTCGTTGGTAAATGTTGTAAGTTGTTCTCTACCCCTTCTCATTATTTGAAGTAGAGGCTTGAACTTGGGACCAATTGCTTTGTTGACGAAGGTCCTTCCACAAGGTGGCCTACTGGCCTTCTTTATAATAACTCAAAAGGTAGAGGTGTCGAATGGGCCGTGCCATGCCGGCCCAGCCCATTTATTTCCTTGCCTAGCGTGCTTCGTGCCGTGCTGTGCCGTGCCGGGCCCATTTAATAACCGTGCCGTGCCATCCCGTGCTCGTGCCGATTCTCGTGCCCGTGCACAATCGAGCCTTGTGAAGCTAAAAAATACTTTTAATGCCTCCGAACTAAGTATTGTCTTCCGATCACGTGGTTGTCAATATCCGATGATTTCCAACTGTGGTGGAATGATAAAATAAGTGAAACGTGAAATCATAACGGTTCAGATCGATCATTGTAAAAAATAAACTCAACAATGGCCTTTATAATCTACACTTCAACTTACTTGATGATAGACTAAGTCTTGCGTAGTAGTTGAATGTACAACAGTTATACGACCGCAACACAATCCTGACGATCGTAATCATTGATTTTGTTGTGCTTGTTGATTATATCATTCATACAAATTTTTGGTTCGATCAGGTTTACAAAGTGTCTTCATCGAAACGCGATTGAGAGTTAACTAAGTATTATGCAGTAGTTGAATGTACAGTACCTACACGACCGCGACTTAATCATGATAATCAAGATCGTGGATTTTGTATTGTTTGTTGATTAAATCATTGACGTAAATTTTTGGCTTGATCAGGATTAGAAAGCCCCTTCATCGGGACACAAATTCAGTAGGGAAATGATGTTTTTCGTCAGATCAAGTGTCTAACAAAAACGCAATTACTTCATATTTTGCAAAACTTACACAAACTCTTTAAAATATAATATTCTTAGGATAAAAGTTAATTTTTTTTCTAAAAGAATGGTTATAAAACTAAGATAATGACATTTTTAAAAAGGAAAAAAAAAGTGGGGTAGAAATGACACAGTTTTATGTTTAAAGAAAGTTCCCTGTTGTACCCTTTATTTTAGGCAATTAGAAGTGCCTTAACTGATTGTGGAAAACATAAGTAAGCATTCAAAATTGGGAATTAAATTGGAAAGTTCCCTATTGAATTAATTTTATTTGCCATTATATGTGTTTGTGCCGTGCTTCGTGCCGTGTCGTATTGTGCCCGTGCTTGTGCCGTGCTTCACCGTGCCCGTGCCCGTGCCGTGGGCTAAAAAATGATGGCCCAGCCTGGCCCACCTTAGTGTTCGTGCCGTGCCAGGCCCATACCGTGTCGTGACGTGCCGTGCCGACGATAAATGTGCCGTGCCCGTGTCGTGCTCGTGCCGGCCCGGCCCGTTCGACACCTCTACTCAAGGGTGAATGACAAACAGTGTTAGCCTTTTTCTCAGTTTACTATCATGTTTCTACAGTCAGTGAAAGATTTGTTTCTCCAAATTGTCGCTTTTCAAAGCTGATGCATATTTGAACAGGAAAATGTGTTCCAAATTTTGTTATCTGAGAGTGTAGGTTGACGAAAGTTTGACTCTCTTCCTCCCGCCAATTTATATACCACCCCGCCTCTCTCTCTGAATTTTTTGAAACCCAAGTTTGGTGTTATTCATACCTATGATTAATGCCGTCACTGCCTCTTTTGGTAATCTCCAAAGCTGATCGGATGCACAGCAAGAGCTTGAGCTTCTCTTGTGTGGAAGGATTTGGGGAGTTTATGTCATGTCTAGAGATGGATATACAGACTATTGTAACACGGTTGGCCAATATACTCTAGAGTTCTTTTCTTCTTGTTCTTTGGTACTAGATCTGGTTTTATTTGTTTGTTTGCTTTGGGTAAAAGCAGCCACTATGTGGAAATTGTGCCAAAAAGTTGGTCTTTGCATAGTCTTTGGTTAACCGTTCCCAAAAGCCTTGATAGCGGAATTGTAGTTTCTTTTACTTTCCGGGGGAGATAGAGTAGACAGAGGTTTGAGCTCCCCTGGATGAGAACTGATATCATGGGCCGATGTTTGGATATAACACTTACAAAATGAAGTCATACTCCTTTCTTCCTTTCATTTTGAGGAGAACAAATACTTTTCCTTCTATGTTGTGAATTCTTAGTTGTATCCTTCATTGTGGCAGGTAGTTGCTTTCATATGTGGATTTGGTCATTATTCAAGTAAAAAGCATCCAAACTTTCAGCCCTGGAATTTTAGCATGTAAGCAGCTTTATCCTATGAATTGACAATGAGCTTCCACTGTCCGTAATACATCCGTGAATAATAAGAGTTGCTAGTCATAATCTGACATTTGAATTTTGGGCAATGTATAAACGCTGCCTGTTTGTGTGTGCAGGGATGAAAGTGGATGGTGGATGCTTCCTTCTGGACTTGTGCTATGTAAAGTTATTCAAGCACGACTCATCAATTATCATGTGGCTAACTTAGAGATTCAAGACCGTACATTGTATAGTAATGACCCAGATATGTTTTGGCAGTCATGAAAGGTTTTCATTGAGTGATTATAGGCCGCCTTCCTAAATACTCATCTTTATGGTCTCCACATTCGTTTAAACCTTTGTAAATATGGCTGGCAGAGAGAGAGGGAGAGAGAATATCATGTATCGACAGTCAAACAGAGTGTTTACTCCAATGTACAGGCTGTACTTTTTATTTACAGAATCTCCATTTTTCTGTGCCTATTTTAACGAATACTTTCTTGCTACTGTCATATTGTCATTCAATGGTGCTACACCACTTTTCATGCTACTAGAAAAACAGGTGCTTAATGATGGATTTTTGAAAGAATCATCTGGGAGCCCATGAAAATAGCTATTCAGACTGCCATCTTCATGAATGGCATGAATTGTAGAGCCAAATTCCGTACAATTGGGGACTAATCCAAATCCTTTGCCACTCACCAGCCGTCTAGCAGGTTTGTGAATTGAATTCTCTTCAGTTGTTGATCTATTATTTTTAAGATTATTGTTGGAATATGCATACAATTTTGGTTGAGTTTTAGCTGCCTGAAATCCTTAACTTCTGTTAAGAAGTGGAGATTAAGGTTGTACTCATGAAAGAACGTTTAGTTAAAACATGGTTTTCCGTGGTAATTGCTTTAAACATATTTTTCCAATACGGGACATTGTTTCGTCCCTGGTGATGGATCTTCTACATTGAATCAGCAGCTTGGTGGATTATAAGAGAATCAAAAGAGCAGGGAGGTTTGCAATTAACCTAGTTTGAGCGTCCAGCAAGGCCGGAAAGTCCATTAAAAGCACTAGCAGTGGCTCGCACAAAGGCTTGGCAATGGATTTTGTCATACTGTTAAAAATTCTTTAGTGTAAAAGATTGTTTACTTCAATCGGTTATCGGTTTAACGCACTTGAGTTGGGAGGTATTTGAATTAGGCTCTGCTTTAGGATATAATTATTTTCCATTTTTGAAATGTAAACACAAAGTTTGAAAACATTTCCGGGAATAATTGAATGGTTTAGCGTTCTAATAAATTGACTGTTTCTGATAGTGGAGTACGATTTTGAGGATCAGGAAATTGGGACTTGGACATGTGCAGTATTTGCTGATATATCGCTGCTCCTAATTAAGGTATAGTATTCTGCTTTTGCTTAAATGGACATAAGTAGAACTCGCATTCGTAATTTATGAACATTGATGTGGTTGGCTTTGTACTTTTGTAAATAGGGATATCCCTTGATGACTTTTCATTTACTTAGAACACGTTATAAACATAGTGGACAGCAATATGGACTATGGAGGTTTCAATGCGGCAAATTGATCTCTAGGTCTACATGGGCTAATTGAATCGCTGGAACACATGTTTGCAATTCATATACTGATGCAGTCTTAGGTTTTGTGCAGATATGTTGGTACTTTTCTATGAACACTGGACCGCGGTCTTTGGCATTTGTATTTGAACACTTCGACTAGAGAAGGCATTTGTTGCAATTGAGAGATCAGGCAAGGGAAGGAGGGCTATCTGCCAGCTTCTTGTACAAGTCTTCGAAGCTCCATTTACGTGGGCAGAAAACATGGAAAAGTTTGTACTGACCCAATATTCGTGGAACCTTTATTGCAGAGACAGAAAGGCCAGCAGCCGCTTTTTTTTTTTGGAACGAGGGCAAGAGGGTAATCCTAGGCAATTGCTGACTAGGAAGAGGCATCTGGGTTGATATTGTTCCCATTTGATTTAATGTAGGATTCATGTATAATGTTACAATTCTGATCCCGTTACTCAAGTTTTAAGGAAAATATCGATGCCCGTCTTCATCTAAAGGGGAAATAGATTTAGATGATCTCTATGAATAATTTTTCATCTGATAAATGAAAACGTGAATTGAGTGTTAATGATGATGTATATCTTTCTCCTGAAATTGATTTTTAGTGCCTTTGAACAAATAAGCTTGGCAGAATGTTAGTGGACTTTCTACATCAGTGATTTTTAACTAACATGATATTCACAATGGTCCCATTCAGAGTGTGATGCTCCAGCATTTCATAGTACAAGGATATCGCGTTGTTGCGTTTTTAGGAGTAATTGATGTTCATAATGGTGGGACTACAAGCTTAACGTTGCCTGTTGATGCATTCTATTCAGAATTCGAATTTCAAGTAGGCCTGAAGAAAAAGTCAGGCAGCACAAATAAACAGTGGAACAGTTCAAAATCCATTGAGCCAATGCAACAAAGGTGATCATAATACACACCTAATATTATTTCACGATAAAGTTTCTTTAGGTTTAATCAATGAAATGGGGAATAGACGACATGCTTCAAGCGCAGTTTTGTAACAAAAGTTCAGGAAAAATGAGAGAAAAACAGATTATGACGCCTTGTCCAACAGTTGTATTGGAGCGAGGATATTTGCCTTGCTTGTTTCAATGATACATCCATTCATGACCATTTCTTCCAGCATGAAATGTGCTTTCTCAAGATGGAACATGATGTCCAGCTCACACTGCAAATTTACACATTCAAGAATTGAGAGAGAGAGAGAGAGGATGGGTTCTTAGTTATGCAATTTTCCTGATCAGAAGACTCACCACATTTCCGAAATGTCGATCCATGGTTTCAACTAAGAGGTGTATAAATTCGAGAATAGCAAGCTCATTCTGCACATAGAACACAATGAAGAGTGAGAAGTTAATACGCAGAAACACGATACACGAATTCGGGAAAACAGGAATTGTGAATTTGTTATAAATAGCACATTTTCCTATGGTACTCTTCATAAATTAGGAAAAGGGACTAGAAAGGGCACATTTAATGTACATGTACTCTCTGACCAAATAAAGCTTCTTTTTCCTCATTCCACTTCACCTAGGATTCAGCTCTGAAAACTTGAACTTCAAATAACCAAACTTTGACAACTTGTGATCAGAAGGGATATTCAAACAAAAACCATGAAACTTAACGGGTACATTTATCATGGTGATAAAAAATGTCATATACACCAGATACACTCTGCAAGGAATGGCTGAATACAGCCCAAGCTCTAGAAGAATAGTCATCTTTGTGTGTGTTGAAACTTATGATTAATCTTGTCATAAACAAGCGCCCTTCTTTGAAATGGAGCAGAAGCGAAACACTTACTTCCTCATTGTCGACTCCAACCAAGAAAAACAGTGATGCATAGCGCCTGTACACGATTTTGTAGTTCCGATGCTCGACAAAGGAACACTGTTCATAAGCCAAAAACATCAAATCACAAAATATGAATAACTGCCCAAATTCATAGTAACAGTTGATGCATTTTCTTAAGAGACTTCCAAACCAACAGTAATCGGAAAGGATTTTTATAAAAAAGGCGAAAACAAATTGAAGGTCTGGAAACTATCATAAACAAGTCAACCAAAGCAATAAGCCATTATTTCATGGATATTAAATTAAGCACAGACGTAATGCCGTAAAAAGAATGGCGAGGCGAAGAAATCAAAACAGCCATTGTACGTTGAGCATGCAATAGCTCAGTTTGTTTTGACTGATTCACAAGAAGGCACTCTAAAGCCTATGCATTCAAAT
Organism: Gaultheria prostrata; assembly: GCA_036023075.1. NCBI lineage: Eukaryota > Viridiplantae > Streptophyta > Magnoliopsida > Ericales > Ericaceae > Gaultheria > Gaultheria prostrata. Next base: position 23,809 of record JAXBDA010003142.1, on the reverse strand, counting down.
GTAAGACATTTACTACTTGAACAATTTCTTTTTGAATAGGGAAATGCAAAACACAAATGATTCAAATTTCTTTACTTTCACAAGAAAAAAAGAAGAAGAAATGCATGTAAATATATAACTAACTTGAAATGTGAGCACACAAGCCCCATTAAATTCTTATCTTCAGAATGTTTTATGTGCCACTAAAAATGATCTTTCAATTGAAGTTATGTTACGATGATTGCATCAGTAGTGTTCAAGAACTCCATCACATCACAGCATCAAGGACTCTAAACTGCGGAGTACATAATGCATGAACTAAGAAAGCAAGCCGTTAGATGATTACCTAAAGCCATCAGCTAATGTTTTGCTTAGGGATTGTTTAAACCTCACGTGCAAATAACAGAGTAACAATGGTTTAGCTGAAATCACGTAACCCATTTTTGCATTTAAATTCCAAAGGCGTTATGGACCTTTGACTACGATACGAGAGTCAAATAGTTTTGCTTTTGATTACCAAAAAGAACTATACCATTTTCTGTCATAATGACACATTGAAATTTACAGTGGCCAAATTTATCCCAAGTATTTTTCCCATGGTGCCAGTTCTCGATAAGACTCCTGTACTTGCAAGTTGCAACAACTAAGACAGGAAAGCCGACCATTACAAACAAATCCAAGCACTAGGGAAGGCTAAAGATCCTTAATGACTTAATGATTCAAAATCGAAATGTTGGTTAAATTCTCCCGGTGCGTATGAACCTCATCGCAGACAGACCTGTCCACTGATGCTATTGCACAAACATAATTGCAAAGGTAAACTTGCATTAACATTAGGCTTCTCAATTTGCTTTGTTTATACACATACGCAAAGACAATAAGTGATTAACATTAGATCCTCAAGTATTCCTAGCATTAGCTTTATTTTCTCTTTCAAATTCTCCTATCAGATCCTCAAGCTGATTCTCTTGAATCATACCGACGTATTTTAGGGTCTTTCCACTGCCTATGATAAATGCGAAACTTATTATTCTATTAGGAACAAAATCTCTATCAATTGAAAACCCTATAAACTGGACACTAACTTCAAATTGATCAGAATTAGCCAAATTGTGCGCCAATTTCAAGTCAAATCAAGGAATTAGGTTTGACCCAGTAATTGAATTAGCCCATTTTGTATCAAGCTTAAAATTTGAGATCATTACAGACAAATAAATTGAACCCGAATGCCAATTAAGCAGTCTTCAAGTTACCCTAATTTGAATGATCTACTACTAATAAAGTTCGGATCGCAAATCGATGAGCACTGGATACATCCAAACGCAGAGAGAGAGAGAGAGAGAGAGAGAGAGAGAGAGAGAACTGGCCTGTTGCTCGTTGCGGGCGAGGCATTTACGAACGATTTCGCCCTCAAGAGCTCGTCTTTCCTCGAGGGTTAAGTACTCGTAGTATTGGGCGAGTCGGGTTTGGCCTTGTTTGTTCACCATCAATATGAATCTGATCCCCATCTCTAGAGAGAGAGAGAGAGAGAGAAAGAGGAGAGAGAGAGAGAGAGAGAAGCGATTCCAGATACGTTTGGAAAATTACTCAATTCCTTGTAACAGGTGCTGCCATCATTCAACTTCAAAGACGATGATGACGATGAGTTGCAATTCGCTGCTTCCAGTAATATGCTGCTTCAGACAGTTGTACAATTGCTTATGTCCATTGTACTTCCTTCTGGAAATAGACCAATTTTGGCTGGAAATAGGATTGGACTGCTTTTAAATAAGGAACCATGCTAAACTCAGTAAAAGAGGTGAATAATGGATAATGTGCAAAAGGTGTATCGATATCCGAAAAAAATGTAGAGTATTGATATTCGTGAAAGTGTATTAATATCTGTGAAATGTGTATTGATATCCGAACTTATTTGACAATATATGTATATTATCTAACGCCTTTCAGGTGAAGTTTAACAAGACTCTTTAATTAAAACCCTCTCCCCTTAAAAAATCAGAAAGTCTAGGTACTTGGAAATCGTACCCAGAATTTAATTAGAATGTGTAAATCAATGGCCCAACCATGTTATAAAGAATCAAAGAACAATCCCTCCGGTTGAAATCCATCAATACCAAAAATGGGTTTGAGACGTTGAGTTGGGCTTGAAATGAAAATTACGTTCGGGTTATCCAGAAATTCACCGAATACATCTGAATACCCATAATGGGTAGAAAAGATTCCACGCATGGAACAATAAACTCCGTGATCGCGATAAATTTTATCTTTTACTTTATTTTTCGAAGTATACAGACCATTCAATCTTCAGAAACAAATTTTGCCAAATCAAATCGCTTCTAATATCGAATTAATCTGATTCTTTTGCACATAAAATTTTCGGCAATCTCTATAAAATGAAGGATTCATATTATGATGAGATCTCAAATGGTCCCATCTAGGTGCACTAATGCTCTACGGGGACCTCTCCAAAAAAATTCATTTACGTTGCACTCCCTTTTGATTTTTTCAGTCATTAACTACATTTTCGTAATGCATTAGTGCACCAAGACGAGGTATATCAATATCCGAAAAAAGTATATCAATATCCGTGAAAGTGTATTGTTATCCGTAGAATGTGTATTGATATCCGAACTCATTTATCTTTATGTACTTAATTATCCTCCACTTATTGATGGAGGTTAGCAAGACCCATTTGATTTTAGTATAAGCATATAAACATTTTCATAACTGTAAAAATATGATTAAGTTACAGTAAATGCTGGTAACTTCTTCTCTTGTAGCTAGAGCAGATCTCCCAGTTAATGCTGGTAAGTTTTTTCTAACTCTTACACACTTTAACCACCCCTTGACTACACCATTGCGGACAAAAAAATGGAAAATGTTACTCCCTCCGTCCCTTTTTAAATGTCTACTATCGGAATACGTGCAATTTCAGACTTCCAAAAAATATATTTTTCTACATAATTTTAAAAAAAAATTTATACAAAATTAAAGTGTTCATTGAGACTTTAATTTGATGCAAAAAAAAATTAAACATATTTGACGGGAATACATTTTTTAACGTCCACAAAAATACACGTTTCTCAAAAGGGGACATTTAAAAAGGGTCGGAGGGAATAACTATTTGTTCTAACTATTGACTAATTTGTCCATTTAACTCCATCACTGGAGATGGCCTGAGTTTTGACTCTTCAAATTGCTTTTTTGTATGAGCCTATTCCACAAAATTGGCTTATTCTCAAATTGACTTTTGCAATTTATTAGATATGTCATTATCTCACAATACATTAACAAAAAAATTGACTTAAGTTAATTTCTGACTTAAGTCAGTTTCTGGAACAACCCTTATTTTCATATTCAATGTTGGATAAATTTTTTAACTTTATCGACTATTGGATTGTTTCCAATTTGATTCTATGGGAACCATTTGATTTTATGGCATTCGAATCCCATAAAATATAATAGGAAACTAAGCCTTAACGGCCCGTTTGGATGGGGTCTTACTGGGGGCATAAATATGGAAGGTCTTATTTATGCCTTGACCCACGACTATGGAATGGTTTGTCAAAAATAAGTGCAGGGGTGTTATTTATCATCCGGACTAAAAATCACCAGGTGTTATTTATGAACACCCCAGGGAGTGTCCATATTTATGACCCCCTAATACCCCGAAAAATGACTATTGTTCCCCTTTTAATACCACCCAATACCCCTGGTATTGCTACGACTATGTATCAATGGAACCAATGTAATTGAAGGCATTTTTTTGGGCTTCGCTATTTCTTTCGGATCAAAAAATAAAATATTTCCACCCATAATTTTTTTTATTTTTTTGCACCAAATTAAATTACTCATAGAGATCTTTAATTTGATACAAAAAAATTAGAAAAACTTTAGTGTTTTACGTTATCGGCTTGTTCGGTTCTTTGCAATATCTCGGATAAAAAAATAGCTTCCGCGTATAATTTTTAATTTTGTTGCACCAAAGTTGTGCTTTTTTAAAGCCTTTGTAATTGTGTTTCACATAAATTAGTAAAATTATTTGAGAGTTAAATAAAATTAGTTATTATAGCTTATTTGTTGACAAGTGTAATAAATTAATTAGTTTTGCATTTAACATAAGTAAATAACATTTAAAATGTAAAATGGACATGCATAGGGACAAATTTGTCTTTTGACAGTTTTTGACATCCTTTTACCCCCATATTACCAAAATCATCCAAATCAAGTACTACTTAGAGGTGATTTGGCAAAAAAACAAAAACATGTTTTTTGGTTTATTGGTTCATAACCAATAAACCAAAAACTGTTTTGGTTTCTATCATGCGGTTTATTGCACTGTTTATCATCCCCTGAAGAGACCAACGCCCCCCCCCCCCCCACCTATATGCTGAAATGACCACTTTGCCCCTGGACGTGAAAATTCAATCAAAATTGCACGTGGACCTTTAAAGGTCACCGCAATGGCAGTCCTTTTTGGTTTTCTTTTACTTTTTTTGTCCACGCCTATGGGATTACCGAAGTGTGAATGATTCATGTAAAAATGATCTATTCCAGCAAGTAAAATACTATTTTCGTCCTCGGGTTACAAGATTAATAGCATTTAAATTTTTTCGAAAATATAAAATCGAAATAAAAGATAAAACAGTCCACAAATAGTTACATACAAGATCGGACACAAAGCTCCCTAAAGTCACCTTCTGCGCCTGTTTCGTAGTCTACGCAGCTGGTCCTTAATGTCATTCCGGACATCATTCATGTAGGGATCATGCTCATCGCCCAGTACTCCACCATCGGGTTAGTCCTCACAATCCTCCAGACTGGGGTCCGCGTCCGGCAAGTCCCTTGTATTCAACTTCAGTGTCCACAGTCTGGAACATGTCATCCTCCGGGTCTCTGTCCCTCCGAATGAAGTTGTGGAACGCCATCGAAGAAAGGATGATTTGTACCTGGGTCCGTATGGAATACCACGGCATGCAGGCCAGCACTGGGAATTTGTTCTTCCAAACATCGATGGTCCTCTCAATACAGCTACGGAGCGACAAGTGGGCCCTATTGAAGTGTTCCTTGTCGTCACCAGGTTGCCGCCTACCTCGCCGGAAATCTTCCTGGTGGTACCTATATCCTTTGTACGGCGCCAAAAACCCTGGCTTTTTGGGGTACCCCGCGTCAACAAGGTAGAACTTCCCTGCCAGAAGTTATGCCTTGTTAGCATCTCACACTACTACCACACTATATAAGTACACAAGCAAAAATGATTGTTGGGTGGATTTAAAAATATACCTTCTTCTGGCTTAGGGAATTTGTAGTCCCGATTGTATACCACGCGCTTGAATATGGTATTGTCATGGAAAAGCCCTTCCCACCCAGCGGACGCATATGTCAATGTCAGATCGAAATCACACACGACTAGAATATTCTGCGTAGGATAACCCTTCCTCCCATAAAATAGTTTCTACTCTTCCTTCTTCCTGCACCTTACCATGACGTGGGTTCCGTCAAGGGCCCCAATGCATTTACCCTGCACATCCAACACAAATAATGTTATACATTCTGAAGTACACATAGACAAAAACAAAAGTCCCTCTTTCCTGTCACCCAAAGTCATCAATTTCCACATGCCAGAGCAGTAGCAGGTTCGGTCAGAGCAGTAGCATGCCAAGTTTGATCAAAGCAAGTTCGGTCAGAGCACACGACATTTATCCTTTCTCCTTGATCAAAACAATTTCCTTTGTTCGACGGATAGAGCTTTTGCTGTAAACGTCAGTAGATCAAAATTGGTGGTAGTTTATTAAATAAATTCGTCGTTGTGCACTTTACTATCCTTGTATTGAATCTCAAATAAATTCGTAGATTTATTCGAGACTTGAATAAATTATTTTTTTACGCCCTTGTAATTATATCTCAAATAAATTTGTACAATTATTTGAGAGTTAAATAAAATTTATTTCTTGTACGAGAGAGCACTTGTTAAATTTGTCAATTTGTTCATTTAGTAATCATTGTGTTGGGGTAATAGTAGAAAAATAGTAGATAGGCCAACAAGTAATTAAAAATACCATACAATTTTTTTTTTTATGACAACCAACCATTAAAATGTAAATATTTAAAACAACGTCTTTTAAAATAAATTTATTACAAAAATTAAATTTTCAACGGAATAAATTAACATAGCTTCAAATTGTCTAAAATTAGTTAATTAGATTAAGTTTTGCAATTATATAAATAATTTGATACATAATCAAGTTTAACACTGCACAAGGGCAAAAGAGTCATTTGACAGTTTTTTTTTATCATCCACCCCCTCTTATTTACTCTTATAAAACATCCAAACCAAATAAAAAATTATCCCATGTTTAATCTCTCATCCAAACCATCTACTTTTTTATCCTCCATAAACATCACATCAATGTGGGTCAACTCTCTAAAAATAATACATCCTCTTATCTTATCCCTTCTATAACTTATCCCTTGAAAATAATCCTCATGTCCCATCCCACGTGTGGGTCCACTCATCCACTTGCTTTGTTCTGAGAACCCGGCCTCACTTTTCTTTAGTTTTCCCTTCCCACGTGAATGGGGTCCACTCATCCACTGTTAATCACGTCCCATCCCATAAAAAGTTTAGCAGTGCCCAGAAAAAGCTCCATAAAAAATTGGACCAACGAATCACGTTGGGTTGGGATGAGGAAGGGACCCATCGCTAAACGTTTTGTGGCCAAAATGGTTCTCAACTTTAAATAATGGAGTTTTGGACTTTATTTTACGGCTCGTTTGGATGACGTATTGGTTTGAGAGAGATTAAATAGTAAAGGGGGATAAAATAGTCGGGGTGATTAAATAAGAAGGGTGGACCCATATTGATGTGACATATAAGAAGGGGATTAAATAGTCGGTGGTTTGGATGAATGATTAAAAAGGAGGAATAAGGAGGGTAGATGATGTAAAAATCTATCAAATGACTATTTTGCCCTTGTGAATGCCAATATTAGATTATGCATTTAGATAATTATATAAATACAAAAAGTAAATGTTTTATTACATTTGGCAACAATTAAGTTATGATACTTCATTTTAATATATTTTTTATATAAATTCAGAATAAAAGTAAATTGTTTGTAATAGATGAAAATTAGTTTCATTTATTTTTCTTAATCTATCTTTTCATTTTAATATTTTTTTGGATGAGAATAGGATCATTCCATACCTGTGCCACACCTAATAACATTCTCTCTTTACTAGAGGCCGGGGCACACGCAATGCTTGTGCAAGTCGGACTTTGACAAAAAAGAAAAGGGACAAAAGTATCCGACTTATTATTTGATCGTGTGTGCATTGTATTATTTTTTTATGACAATATATGAATTGATTTCATAAGAATCTCCCACAAAAACACGCATATCAGAATATATGTGCACAAAGTTGTTTTTTGTTGTTGTTTCTAGAATTGAATGAACATTAAAAAGCGGATAAAAAATAAGTAAATAACATGAAAGTAAGTTCCAAAGACCTTTTAGGAAGCAACATCAAGAAGAGATTTTTTTGATTTAATGTATCTTCTATCTCTTTACCCAAAAAAAGTCTCATATAAAAATGTTGTATAGGGTTGGCTATTTTTTCCGCTTTTGGTTAATTTTTTAAACATTCTAATGATGTTTTTTCATTTTTTGGATAAAGCTATGCCATATACCTCAAAAAATGTATATAAAAAAAAAACCGTCACTGATTTGCTAAAATTCGATGAAGAAAAGAAAAAAAAAACACGAATGACAAAAAACTTAACAGATTATTCCCTCCCATCATTTTTTCTTAGTTCTGTGATTTTTCAAAACGGAAATGGGTCGGAAAACAGTATGGGTACACATGATGTATGTGCAAGTTGAAAATAAACTCGTAATTTAAATTTTTTGACCAAATAGCAAGGTTAACTTAACTCACCTCTTCACCAATTTTGAAGCCAACTATGTACTTCAACCTCCCTTATGATGCTAAAATGTGAAGACAATTGCAGTTAATTAACAATTTGAGATTAACAAAGATGGTTCCGAATTAATGACGTTAGGGAAACAATTGTCGAAAGAGTGGTCTAAATTACCAATTTTATTGCTTGTGGAATTATCTTTGCAGGTAGAATCTTGTTAACTTACTTCTTGCCCATAGAATTGGTAATTTAGACTACTCTTTGGATAATTTTTTCCCCAACACTCCTCACCTTAATAAACTCAATAAAGACTATATTATGGCACAGTTCAAAGGACGTTAATTTGGTCGAAGACGGACATAACTGGTTAAGCTACGTATGAACCTCAAAGACAATGTCTCAATCAAATCTTGTGAATTCTTGTTTACCCTATAGCACACTCGACGATATTACCCGGCCCCAACAACTCTGGTCATTTTTATTCGCACTCCGCCTTGATCAAATGTCATGGACTTTACAATTGAAAGAGAACATGAAATACTTTTTATGTGGCTACTCAAAATGAATTAAAAATTGATTGGAAAAAAATACTCAAAATTCTTTGATTACCTTCTACTTAACTCAACAATATATTCATTAACTACCAGTACGTAGAAGGAAAATCATTACTCCCTCCGTCCCTTTTATAGTGTTTAACTTTCCATTTTGAGCCGTCCCTTAATAAGTGTGAGTTTTGAAAAGTTAATAGGTACATTTCCTATTTTGCCCTTAAAAAGTAGATTCCTTTTTGAAAAGTTAGTGGGTATTATTATATTGATAAGGGTAAGTAGTGGAAGGTAGATGTAAAAGTTGTTAAAGTTGATGTGAGAGAAAATAAGTTGGAACTACGAGGTAACACACTTAAAAATGGACGGAGGGAGTATAAAGTAGTGAGCATTTTAGTGTTAATTAAATGATGTAAGTTTTAGCAATAATTGAAAGTACTTTTAAGTTTTAATATGAATCACTTACATTAATTTAATCAGCCATGATCAAAGCCACAAATCCATGATTGGTTGCTCATCTGGTCTATTTAGGGATAAACACAGGATTCGAGTGGGGGTTAGAAGAACACTACTACAATAATATTTACCCATGTTAGCAATTTCCATTTTCCAGTGAGTTTAGAATTTAAGAAACTGAAATGGACATGGGAAGGAGGGACGAACCTGGGATATTGGTAGAAGATGGCCGATTCGTAGACATCCGATGCCGAAATACAGTGCAAAACAGGACCTTTCCTTTCAAAAGAAGACTTTGTGCTTTTGCTGTCAAAGGGAATGATGGGCAGGGCCGGCCCAAAGGTAAGCCGAGCAAGCATCTGGACTTGGGCAACCCTTCCCGGGAGGGGCAACCAAAAAAATAAATAAATCATAGGTTATGTATAAATACAAAATGTTCCCACAAGAAGCACAAGTTGAATGCTTGGTTTGATGGTCGCATGTGATGCCTCCCTCCCTAGCAGGTTGAGTTCGAATCCAATAACAGCTTTCTCGTACTTTTTCTTCTTTCTTTCCCTTTTTTTTTTTTAAGGTTTTTTTTTTAATTTCAATATCCACTCAAAGTTTCTCAAGGGCAACTTTCTTTCCCTTTTTTTCCCACTGATTGTCACTGATTGTGTAAATATGGGTGCATTTGAGTGTGGTTCTAGACTTTTTGTTTTCTCTTTTCAAATCACAATATTACAAAATCACATTACTCAATTACATTGTTAGAAATTTAGCTTTTAATATACACAACAATAATGTACAAGTGATATCCCAATGGAGGAAAATTGAAAACAAATTGTGCGAGCTAATATGATTTATTAATTTTTTTTGAAACAAATCATAGTTAAAATATGAGAATACTTTCTCATTTTCTTCAAAAAAATTCTTACAACTGCATGGCTTCGGCCTTGGAGAATTACACGAACGATATGACTGAGCGAATCAACTGGCTTTCGGAGGAGGCAATGTGGCTAGTAGACGTAGGCGGCAGCGGCAACGATCTCAAAGAGGAAGTCGTGGTGGTGGTGTCGCAGATCCCTAAACCGGTGAATATCATTGACAAAGATGATGATCTCCTCCTCCTCCGCCTCAAGGAGTCGGAAGATGATCTCCTCCTCGTGGAGTCCGCTTTGAAGAATTACACAGATCATATGAATGAGCAAATCAACCTGGCTCGTGAGAAGATCAAGAAACTAAAAGACTTTGAAGACCTTGCCGAAATCGAAAAGGCCGTCGCGAAGTTGAAGTTACAAATCCCTACGCAGGTGAATATCCTTTCAGCCACCACCAACAAAGACGAGTACCAGTCCCATGGTGGAGCTCTTTCCCCTGCTTTTAAACTGATGCATAATGATCTCCTCCTCGTGGATTCGGCCTTTGTAGAGACCAAGGAGTACATGGACCATATGAGTGCGAAAATCAACCAAGCACATGAGAAATTCAAGGAGCTACAAATGTCACGGAGTAGTGATCAGAGAGGCATTGACGTTCCACCTGAAAAAGAGATGGACTTTAATGAACTACGAAAGGCCATCAAAAAGCTCAAGGTCGAGATCCCTTGGCATGCGAAAATCCGTTCTACCAATTCCAACCTGCATCGTAATCCCTGGCCCAATGTAAACAAGGCCGAGGATGGAATGGCCCACTTCTTCTACAAGGAGCCAAAGCCTGTGCACACCGGCGGTTCTAATGGCCTACTGAAAGCTTATCATGAGCTCCCCATAGAATTGCGGTATTCTTTGTTATGCTTCTTCAAGTTCCCACCAGGGGCAACTATAAAGAGATCGATGATGATTTACTTGTGGATAGGGCAGGGATTTGTTTCCCGGTATAGGGAAGAGTATCAACGAGAAGAATTACTTCCCCGAAAAGAGTATCCGTCAAAAGAGAGAGAAGAACTTCTCTGAGAAGAGGATGCTGGCAATAAGATCTTTGATGAGCTTACTGAAAAGGGCTTCATCGAGCCTGTCTACTATAACTGCTCCTTGGTGCCAGACAATTGCAGGATGAGCCTCTCTGTTCGTTCTTCTTTGTACAAAGAAGCTGAAGCTAGTGGATTTATTTCAGACAATACTGATCTGAATACTGAATTTGTTTGTGGTGGTCTTGATGGGCGTTCATGTCTGATCAATGTTGGTGAGGCCATTATTGATTGCGATCCTGAAGTATTTGAGAATATGAAGCATATCCAAACTCTTTATCTTGGAAGATGGCAAAGCTCAAGTACGCACCACATCGAACTTGCAAACACCAAAATCTTCCATGGATTCAAGAAGTTGAATAGCTTAAAGTTTCTTAGCCTTCGAGGAATTTCTATGATTACAAAGCTTCCCACGTTCATATTAGAGCTCAAAGATTTGAAGATCTTAGATCTCCGAGCTTGTCATAATCTTGAGGTAATTCCCAACAGGATCGGTTTGCTCAAGAGTTTGACACACTTGGATATTTCTGAGTGCTACTTTTTAGAACACTTGCCCAAGAGTCTTGCTCAACTATCAAACCTCGAAGTTCTCAAGGGATTCTTCATTGCAAATATCCAGGATGACGAACAATCGTGTACTCTTGACGATTTGTCAAAACTGCCGAAGTTGAGAAAACTTAACATCTGCAAATGTGTGACAGAATTCCCTTCACATCATCATGGTTTATGGAAATTAAAACGCCTGCAAAAGTTGACTCTATCATGGGGAAGATACTCTTTACCCAGAATAATTTCAAAGGTAGATCAGGCAGTCGGAGCCACCAGTGCACCATCAGAAATGTTTTTAGAGAAACTTCCTTCCAAACTGCAGAAACTAGAGCTTCAGGGTTTCCGTGCAACCACTCTACCACCATGGCTGGGGCCTGCCAACTTAGAGGAACTAAAGAAGCTCTACATTAGAGGAGGGCGACTACATGATCTAGGCAGAATTCGAGAACAACAATGGAATCAGTGGAACGTGAAGATATTGCGTTTAAAGTACTTGAGTGAATTAAAGATAGATTGGAGACAACTGAGGACATTATTTCCCAAATTAATTTACTTTCACCAATTGGAATGCCCCAAATGTACTAACTTCCAGTGTGATGAGAGGGGCGTGTGGATGAACAAGGAGGCCATTGATACTCACGTTCAGCTACAGAAATACCTCAGAACCAGCGGCATGATCAGCTCAAGTTCTATGCAGGGCTCTGGTCCGACCTTAGCCCAGGATGATTCCAACATTTCTCCAGTAGATGAGAAACAGCTTTAGTTAGTTATGTTTAGTGCAAGCTTAAGTGCTTAACTAAGAGATAAGATCAGTTGTTAAGGGAGAGTTAGAATCTTGGCTGTAATTTACTCCAAGAGTGGAGCCTCCCTAAGCAAGGTAGGTTCTCCCATGGCTTCTTTATCTTGTATTTTCTTTCTTTGTTCTTCCTATCTGTAACTGAGATTATCTCTCAAATCAACAATGGATATCTAGGAATATGTACGCGTTATGGAGTGGTTTTCTTATCCCGTGACATGAGCAGTATTTCCTCTTGTTAAATCAACTCTATCTAAGTAATCTTGTGGATGTTGCTCTAGGGTTATTTCTCAAGTCTTCACCATAATTTCCGTAACATAGCATTTGAGAACGATTTAAGAATTTTCTTTTTGAGTGCTCTCTTTTTTCAGGAACATTGCATCAGGTTGCGGTAAAGTATTGAAATGAGTCGGAGATGAATTGGAGATGTGGAGTGGAATTCTTTCACCCAAACTCCAGCTCTCTGAGTTGCTGGCTCGGACCCCTTTTGTTTGATTCCAAATCTCGTTTTGCTCCCTCACCACAGTTCACTATAGCCCATCAATTAAGCTTACATTCACAACAAGAGAGGGTGGTGAAAATTTATTCCACTTCGGCAAATGTGAATCACTAAAACTCAATGTAAAGAGCCCAAAGACCGGCGAAATACCAAAATACAGAAGACAAAACAATGCTAATATTTGGCAAATCAAACAAGAAAGGTTATTTCTTTGGCTATTATTCCTTATTATCATATATATATTTTCTTATGTCTGTTGATTCCTACGGATCTTGCAGAGAATGGTAAAAAAAATTCAGTTGCGTGATGGGGTATATGAAGAGATGGTGGTTGTCTCCTGCGGATACTCTTGGCCTGGGTTTCTAAGGTTGAGGTGGGTTGGGGGCACGTTTACGGGAGAGAAGAGATAGTGTTAATATGTCCAAAATAGATAGTGTTGTGTTGGACAGAGTAATATTCCATGACGGAGGAGACGGGGTGGGTAGCATACCTACACTACCATTTTTTTTTTTATCATAGAAAGGGACTATATATAGATAGCTATAGCAGGTGCATATATGTATGAAAAATCGAAGGCATAGAAAATAAAAACTGAAATGACAAAATCCGCCTTTTCTCATTTAAGTGCACATTCAAGACACAACATTTAGTTAAAATCAAAGCCAGGCCATAATTTTCATCATAAACCAAACATTCCACGTGTTTGTATAGCGTATGTAGGCTGTAGCAACACAATAAAGAACACCACCACCCTCGGTCACGCCTGACTGCCAAACCAAAAAAAACCCCTCTCACGCTGTGGGGATCACATTTTCGTGGGCTTCAAAACATGTCGAGAGTAGTGATTTTATTCTGTTAGCTGATAGGCGTATCTGTAATCAAATCAAAATAGAGGTACTCAATACAATTTCCTTAGTATCATCTAGCTATACAAGACTCATTACCAAGCTTGAATTCAAGTTGCCCAGCAAAACTATAATCACATGGAAAGCCTCACAGATTTTATTTTCTCATACCAATATTGCTAATTATAACCACCAAGTGTACCTCATCCTATATTATATACGAATAACTGGGAGCTCGTTCGTCTCTTTGTTCACCATCAACTTGTCATCGGAAGAGTTGTCTTCGGAGGTCTGAGTACGTGGAGTCTGTGGTTGCTCTTCTTCCTCTTTGGTATCTTCAATCACATCTTTAGCAGTAATAAAGCTCGGCTGATGGGTCGACGACAGGAGCCTAGCCCACATCCTGTCTGTAATCACCACATTGTGCTGTCCCTCATTTATCCGCTGCACACAAGAACATCGAAACAATGGTTGAAAGAAGAAAAGGGTAAACATCAATAATATTCGGTTCCATATTGCAGGGAGTATAAGAATTGAAATTTTTGTATTCATTTTTAAAGTTGTCAAAAATTCTTCCAATATCAGGATTATTGCAAATCTCAGATCATGAAAATTAAGCAGAAACAAACAGTTATGTTTAATGGGAAGGACTGACTCACATAGAAGGGTATATAACAATGCCTTCCATTGACAGGCCCCACTGTAAAGCCCGTGTAACCTGCCATCGCTCCATGAACAGCACTTTGCGCAAGAAGAGTGCAGTACACATTGTCGGATGCATTGCTTGGAATAGCTCGGATCATGTATGTGGGATCTGGTGGACATGAAAATTGCAACATTCGGTTACCAGTCATTTCAAGCTTTATGCTACCAGGGAACCTAATGTACCAACCTATATATTTGAGGTTGACGGCTATCTTCTTTTGTCTTGAGAAATGATCCTGAAAATTTAAACCATGAATTCAACTTCCAAATCTCACTAGCCGAAAGAAATTACATCTTCTACAAACTGAAGGAAGAAACAGGAGAATATAAACCACATTTCCGAAGTTTTACTACCGTCTATCTCTTATTTGGCCACATAAGTCTCACAAGAGCGGTATTCTCATTGTACGTGGACAATCTTAGTGCTTCGTATTAAGAGGGGACATAGTTTGACATATGTGTTCAATCAAACATGTCAGGTTGTCACGATGAAAGGGAGTCAAACAAAAACTTAGTACATTCCTATGATTTTTCAAATTGGAAGTAACAACGAGTTTTCAAGATGGTAATCAAACTCCAGTGAAATTTCAAACTCAAGAAATCAAACTCCGGTAAAATTTCAAACTCAAGAAATCTCCAGCAAGCCGCACCTAGTAGTACATGCAAACACGAGCAAGTGGTCATGCGCCATGTGCACAGAGACATGGATTTTCAACAAAAGACGCATATATCGACATAACATGTGAAACATACAATTACAGAAACTTATTCGAAATACAAACCTTGATACTCTGAGATATCCACAGCCCAACATCTTGGAGAAGCTTGTTTCCTGAAGCATCTTCATGATTACTAGAACGCAAGACCTCAGAAAGAAGTTCCTGTCCAGCACCTTCAGCTATGACAATAACCATGTGTCCATTTTCCTTGAGTTTTTTCTCAATGTACTCAAAAAGTCCGCCTGCTCCTTCGAGATAAAAGGGTGACTCTGGAATCAAGCAACAGTCAACATCTCGGCTGGCTAGAGTGGCGTACATTGCGATATACCCTGTAACATCATAGTCCAATGTTAATAGTGGAACCAAGATAATTACATGAATGACAGAACGGGTCAGCAAAGATTTTTCTCTTCGATCCAAAGACTGGTAACAGAAGAAAAAAAATTATGAACGCATGATGTCATTCATAACACCACCATATCATCCAGATGAAGTAATTTTCAATTCCCACTACATAGCCTTCCAAGCTATATTACTGATTCAAGGATTTGAGGAATAAGGTGCTTATGAGTAAAAATTATGAAATAACAGCTACTTGAAGAAAAGGAGTACACTGTAAACCTACCGCTGTAGCGACCCATTAACTTCACAAGGCCAATTCCATTTTCAAAACTTTCAGATTCAACGTGTGCTGCATTTATGGCACGCTGAGCCTCCTCGACGGCAGTATCAAAGCCGAAAGACTTGTCAATTACCTGTAGTAAGGAAATACAAATTGAATAAACAATTTTGGAATAAGTTTGAAATTCTGTATTAAGCAATGGTCTTATTGAACTCAGCATAATCCATAATATGTTTATAGCTTCCATAAGAGGTACCGGAATGTCATTGTCAATCGTTTTAGGGATTCCAGCCACCGCAACTTTAAGACCGCGCCTTCTGATTTCCTGCATAACAGCGAATAAGAATTCTGTAAACATTTATGACAAGTAGCTTTATAACAACTACAAACAGGAGACTTAAGACTCCCAAGAATGCAAAATTCACGTAAACACAATATATGAAAAGTGACAAATATACCTCAAAGATCACTGATGCCCCTCTCTGGGTACCGTCTCCTCCAATAATGTAAACCTGATACATAAAGAATCATACATTCACATACACAATGGGGAGAGTGATTCGCGGTAAGTAATAAAAAGGTGCATTAACATACACGTTAACGAATGAATAAGACACTTGAAACTGGAAAGTTTATATAGCATCTTCTTACCTGATTTATACCCCGGTCCTGAATGCTGTCAACTATCTTTCCCTTATCGTGGCCACCTCGTGATGTTCCAAGCACCGTTCCACCACGTTTGTGGATGTCGTTTACACTTTTGGATGTTAAAGTGATTGTGTTTCGAGCATAGAAACCCCTGTACCCTCCCTGCACATCCAACAACGTAATTCAGTGGTGCTGCTCAATATTATGCATTAGAAATTAAGTGGTACATGTAAGAGACAGAACTTAGATGAACCCACCCTCGATATGAAATTCAAAATGTCAGACAACACGCTAGAACACTATCATACCTTAATTTGAGAAATCATTCTTCTCCGACCCAAAGGAAAAGCATCAGAGATTTTTCCTGTTTGAGTACAGTTTCTATAAAAATTGATACGGTTGTCTAGGGAATTGATAGTTCAAAACTAGTAGGATAGGCATGTTTCTACTTATGCTAGTGCCAAAAGGCATGCAGTGTCATCGGTTGCCTACCGATTCCCTTGCTGCATGGGTTCCCCACAAACTGTGCAGCTAAATAACAGTAAATGCAATTACTACCATGAAATGTGTGTCAAGATGGAGAAGAACTTCTCTGATTTTTGCACTTGGATACAAGAAACGTAATGTCAAACTCTCTGTCATATCTAAAAAATAAGAGTACTTTCTGAAAACAAACTACATTTGGAGACATGGAATTGGAACTCTAAGGAAGAAGACACTTACGTCTATTCCCAGGACTTTCTTAACACCATACATATGGTTGAGGCCACACACAATTTCCCTAATCACCGTGTTGAGACCAGGACATAAGCCTCCACATGTGACGATGCAAGCGTGGACTTCATCTGACTCAAAATACACCTGCAAAAAATTGGACAAGAGTGTGTGTCAATGTCGAGCGAGTGTCACACCATTCCTCATATTACCCACCTAATGACATAGGGCACGTAAAATAGTTACCTTTTGACGGGGTCCAGCACGTCGAAAATGCGTCCCTCTGGGACTACTATTATGGACGACAATCTACAGATGAATAAAGCATGATAATAAAAAAAAAAACATAACGAGATGTAAACTGCAAAGATCTCTAAACACCAGAGGTGTCCTATATCCTGCTAGCTCAAACCATGAGAACAATGGGCTCTTGGAGGATGAACCTTTAAAGTTTTTTCCCTGTTAGTACAATTCAGATGATACTGGACCTGGTTGTGGAAATACAGGCACCAACTTCTCTTCTTAATTTAGCCATCAAGAGAAGTTTTTCAGTACCGTCTCTCCAACCCTAGCAACAGTACCATAAAGATGCAGGAAGACCCTCTCGAGACACATTTGCTCTCATGCAGCGAACCACAACAACAGAATATGAGAACACTTCCACAGAATACTGCCACAACAATAAGATAGCTTTTTTCTCCATAAGTACAGGAGAATTTAACAACTCCGTTCTGAGAAAACAAGACCATAAATAAAGGGGAACTCATAACAAAATGCTAACCTTTTGTGCAACTGTGTCGTCGACATTCACAAAATATTGCCTGAAAAAACAGAAATTTGTCTCAAGGTTAACCGATAGGCACTAAAAAAAAATCACCAGCTACAAGTGGAAGAGAGAGCCCTGGTCAACTTACTTAACAACTGAGTATGCTGGGTTGTCTTGCAGTGGGTTGTGAAAAGTCTGATACCAAGAAACACGATCAAAATTAGGGACATGGTCTTTCAAATTCAACATCAACCAGAGCAATATCAAATTGTAAAATCAATTCAATTGGGGTCAGAGATTTTCTATGGCGTTGAAATTGTATTTGTCATAGAGCGGTTGGTCGTAAGGAGTGGCGTTGTGTTCCAAACATATTTGTTTATGCCGGAACCGAAAAGAAAGAAAACAAATTCAACTCAGATTGATCGAAAACAAAAGTTCACACAACTAAGAAAATGATACTCTCAACTACTAAAAGAAATTCGATTCTATCATAATAACAGTCATGGTTAAAATTTTTTTTTTTTTTTGGGTAAATCTTGTTAAAAAATTAGTCAAGAACTCAAGCTTAAACTGAAAATGGACAATTATACAAACTGACACACATATATGCACATAACATATAGTATATATGTAGAGAAGGGAAAGAGAGAGTACAGGAAGATCGGGAAGGTAATCGGTGAAATGAGGAACGTCTTCAAGAACGTAACCGGCTTCTCCGGTGAGGATCTTCGGCTGAGAATTACCCGGAGAACTTCCCATCGGCAATTGCACCACACTACCGTTTTTCGAATTTGAACTACAACGATCGAGCCCACGAAACTGGAGAGGATTAGTATTACAAAGAGAGCCCATTAAAAAACAGAACACAACAACAAGTTTCTTGATCAACTGATAATAATTGTCTTGTAATTTTGTATGCAAACACAGCCATTTCAGCAGAAGCGTATTTATGGTATTAATAGGAAGAGAGTGCTGACCAAGAAATGTAGAAATTAAGACAGAGAAAAGTAGTCCAGTGGAAAACGTTGGATTGGAGCCTTGCCCAAGTTTTTTGGCGGATTTTGTGTTTGTGTTTGGTTTTTTTGGTCTAGAAAACAGGTGGGCTGCTGGGTTTTTCCTTTCTGGAGGTTTCTTGGAGGTTTTGGACAAATTTTGGTCAGAACATAGAAGAGTAAAAGGAAGGTGTGTCGAAATGGACCGCTGTTTTTCCGACACGAAACGATATGATACGATGAAAGTGGTTTATACTATTTCTAGATTCCTGCGAATATTATGTTGCTGTGAAAATTGAGGGGATGGGTGGTGTCAAATAATGGCCTTGGGATTGTTTTCTTATTACCGCGTTGACATCGACGCGCGTGATTAGCTGACGAAACCTTTGTGTCTCGAATGGGAGGACTGGAATGGAAGCACCTATGGGTCAGAAGTTGAGATTTGGACAGCTCTAAATTTCTTGATGACGTTATATTTGGACAAATATTAAAGTACTCTGCCACACCTTTCATAGAAAATACGGAGTTGAACTGATGTATTGATTGGATCCGTCGGGAGTGACCGGAATCGAACCTGCAGCTTCCATCTTAACTTGATAGGGCGGTGCTCTGACCAATTGAGCTACAATCCTTGGGAAATTAAAGAATATATCCGAAAATTGGATTCTTTTTTATTCCTCTGTGTATCAGGTAGTATTTCTGAAGGGTAAGGGGTTATACCATCTCATGTGAAATTCGCGAATTTTATGGCCGAGCTGGATTTGAACTAGCGTAGACATATTGCCAACAAATTTATAGCCGTCCCCATTAACCGCTCGGGAATCGACCCAGGAAGAATCCTGTTTAGGCTTATTGGTAATTCATGATCCACTTCATTTCCTATATAAATTTCTTGATGACGTTATATTTGGACAAATATTAATTTGGAGGCCATGTTATGCTAACGAGGCTTATTGGTTTTTTTGGGTTTTTTTTTTGTTCAAGGCTTAAAAAATAATTTGGCTTTTTTTTTTTTTTTTTAAAGTTAATGGAATGTGTTGGCTTGCTTAAGTTAGTAGAGTGTGTTGGCTTTATTTGTTGATGTATTGTAAGCGAATGACTAGTCTTGGATTTCGGAATAAGCTGGTTTTTTTTAAAGTTTAGTGGAATGTGTTGGTTTTTTTTTGACTTTTTTAACTTATCGGAATGAAGTAGCGTTTAACTTTAAAATAAGCTGACTTTTTTTAGTGGTATGAGGCCCTCTGAGTTCAAATTTGTTCACCCTCACCTAATGGAGGTCAACAAACCCATCACTCTGATTGGTGGAAAAGGTATGGGATCCACGGTACTACATTTCTTTTGCGGTTTTTTTATGAAATAAAGAATTAAGTATTTTGGAACTTATTTTTTGTTAGTGCTATATTTCTTTTGCGTTTTTACTGAAGAAATCTAAAATTTAGAAATAAAATGGCTCGTGAGATGCCAGGTGTAGCACCTATAAAAGAGAAATTGAGAGAAAATAGACTAAGATGGTTTAAACATATCTATCGTAGACTTCTAGATACAGTAGTAAGAGAGTTGATATGATATGATAGTTTTGGGTAGTAATACTATAGGGAGGGGAAGACCCAAATTGACATTATGTTGTAGTGCGCAAATATGAGTCTATTGAGTCTAAGTGAACAAGTAACCATTTTCAGAGCTCAATAGAAAAAAAAAATGATTCATGGAGTCGACCCCAATAAATTGGGACATAAGGCTCAGTTTGGTTATCGGTCTAAATTTTAATACTTTCGAATTCTTCTCGTTGAGCTGAATGATCTCAAGAGTTTTGGCAAAAACTGCTAGGCTGAGTTTTTACTACGGTATTTTTGGTATTTTGATATTTTCACTAGTTTTTTTTCGAATTTCAACTTAAGTCATTCTCCTCTCATACATCACAAAAATAGTACTGTACTATTTTAAACGAAAACTACGACCACTATAAAAAATGTCTTAGTGGTAACTCACCTTAAATATTATTTCCACACCACCTTGTGTTAAAGTACTCCCTTACTTTGGTTCTTGTTATGTTATATTAACATCCCACCCCCCTTGATTTACTAATGAACGAGTAATTTTGGAAATTTGCACAAGCATAAAGAACAAAATAGATTGTATTTGTACAAAATTGGTATGCAAAAGTTCCTTTCTAAGTTGAAAAGGCAAAGTTAAAGAGATGATTGTTTTCTCTTCTTTCTTCTTCTTTTTCCATTAATAAGCAGATGCATGACAATGATACTTTGGGTGAAATGCACCACGGGGAAGTATTTCAAGTAATTTCAGCAGCTATTTTCAAAATATGGGCAAAAAATATACTACTATTTAATTAGTTGCAGTAAACAATTAGGATCATCTGGTATGTTTGTTATGGAATTGCAAAAGTAGAATTGAATATAAATATGTAACGGACTAGGTTATGCTCCATCAATTATAAATTTCTTATCAATTTTACTATTCCAGACAGCTCAAAAAATTATATATATTATCAAATTTATGAATTTTTAAATATACTACTATCTAAGTTTTTTCATTAAATAAAATTATTAAAATCATGAAAAATTATACATGAAAAATAACAACTTAATTAGACAAGCATGTCAAAAAAACAGTCTGGAAATTTGGGATTGTGGGAGTATTAGCTATTGAAAATGGCATTATTGCAAGAAAAGTCCACAGAAATCAGTTTTTGTCTCTGTATGCCTTATACATGTCAATCTTCGAGTTAAAAAAAAAAAATACATGTCAATCTAATTTCATTGACCATTGACTACATGCCGACCCTCTTTGGAACACGTGTGACGATTTTTTTTGTAACTTTAGTTATGAATTACATGCGCATAAGCAGCCATATTGTGGAAAGTTAAGGGTGTTCCATATTCAATAAAAAGCTAGTACAAATATGTTTACAAGCCCGTCAAACATGTCGGGTTTTACAACATAAACGATTGGAATTATATTTTTGAGTTCAAGACGTGACCTTTATAGGTGGCACAACAGTCTCTTATGCTTTGGGCTTCCTCTCCCTCGCTTAGTCATATAGCAAGTCTTGCACACTTCAAACTCATAGGTCAATGAATCAATAATTAGAATTGTTTATGTTTTTCTTTGGTGTATTTGTTTGGGTTTATACATACATGTTTCTGGACTTTAAATGGTGAATCAAATTGAAGTAATTTTCACAACGGTTGAAAATCATTTCTCTTGGAAATCAAAAAATTCAGCTCCAATTTTTTTGTTCTTTTTTGGAAAACTAGTTTTTCAAGCTTGGTTTTCGGGTGGATTTAATTATTCCTTTGTCTTTTGCTTGAGATGTTGTCCTTAATTAAAATGAGTTTTTTTCTTCCTAGTTGTTGCCTTGTTAATTATTATAAGATAAGACAAAACCAGGGATGGAAACCAGCGGTTCTTAACCAGGGATTTCAAAACAATAAATAGCCTTAATATGTGAAGGAAATGGTAATTAGAGGCAAAGAAGGTTCCTAATTAAGAAAACAAATACTACTAGTAAGGGTTTTGCCAAGTTGGTGTTGGATGGGCCCGGAGAACGGAGCGCTCAGCAAGGTCCCTTAGTTTGGTCAGTCCATGGGTTTTCGTTTCCGTTTATGTGGGGTTTAGAAGGGTACTTAAGCCTTATGTTATGTTTAGCAATTCAATTAATTTACTTTTTTCTTTATCTTTTTGTATACTTGCAGTATCTTCCATATAAACAATAAGGCCATATATATAGGAGACAATGATGATATTCACTTCGGCAATAATTCTAAAGTCAGGATCGTTGAAAATACTTTGAACGGTTAAGATCGTATACTACAACCCTCCATGGCACTCCCGCCTTACACTCACAAGAGAGGTGGGTCACACACACAATAATGATGGTATTCAATTCGGCAATAATTCTAAAACCATACCCGAACACACAAATTAAACAAGAGGAGATATATGGGGTTAGAGTTCACCTTGATTTGACGATGTACACTCCTGTATAATAATTGAAGATAAAAACAAGAGGAGGCATCCAAAATACTACTATTAAAGTCATTAATTTTATAAATCAAAACTATGAGTTAAATCGATCTTGCCAACGTCACTGGAATTTTTTTTTCTATTGAAAAATAATCATTACTATAGAATTTTGGGAAAATGACCACAAAATGGCATTTAGAGCAAATAAATACCAAAAGTTGGTCATGGTTTGCAAAATTACAAAGGCATGGTAAGGAAAAAATAAATCATACATACATGGCATTTTTCACGTGCATTACCCAAAATACCCTAAACTCCCAATTTCTCATCCAAAACCCAAAAAACCCTTTCTTCTACGTTATTCCAAAGGGGATCGAAAAACCTAGCCTCCTTTGTCTCTCTCTCTCTCTCTTGCTCCCTCCTTGTGCAACGGTGCACTGTGTTTCGGTCTTTCTCCCACCGGAAAACACCGACGACATCAAATCCGTCACCGACGACATTGAATCCGTGACAACAGTAGCAGACCAACAACGAATCTGTCAGAGAACTGCCCACGCCCGCAGCAATCGACGACGGTCGCAATCAAAGCCACTCGAAGCCATCTCAGTTGTGTGCCTGACCTTGACCAGTACTCAATAATTGAAGGTTATTCCCTTTTTCTTTTTCTTGTTGTTCCAATTTCCATCCCGATATGTGCACGTGTGTGTGTTTTTGTTTGGGTTGTTCGTATGAAACTCGAATAGGGTAGTTGGTAAAAACATGGACATGGGTTCTGCACCCCAAGTGCTCGATGAAATGCTTGTGAAGAGAAGTCAATTTTTTTTGTATGGTTCGAGTTGATGAACCTAACGGTCTGTTTGTTAAAGTGATGGACCAGTGATGGACCTAACTTATTCTTAAGTATTTTTCCCAATTTGCAAACTTGTCAGAATTTACTTTCGAAAGAGTGTAAAATTTTGTAAGCTACCAAAGTTTGATCATGTTGTTACTCCTTTTAAAAATGGTGCTAGCTTATCGAGTGGTTCGGTTGCTGAATAACCTTACATGCACGAGTTCTTGGAATATGTCAGTTTCAAGAGTTACCAAATTCCTTCTATACCATGATGAGTTGCTTAGGCTCT
>JAXBDA010003141.1:0-36791 GCA_036023075.1 Gaultheria prostrata | reverse complement strand
TTTCTTTATATAAATTCATTTAATAATTTAATTCATTTCTTTAAATTAATTCATTTCTTTAATTATTTATTTATTTTTTTAATTCAACTTTTTTATTTAATTATTGTTGATACCCCATTTTGCCCCGCCGCTCCGGATTAATAAAAAAAGCCTACTATTTTTAAGTCTGATGAAGCGAGACGCGTGAAAACACATCGGCAACCTCGTATTGTAAAATACGCGCCACTACATGAAAAATGACATATCCTGGGATCCGATCGGACAACATCGACCATTTCGACATTCTAAAATGTACCCGAAACAAATACATTGCAAAGGAGGATAACCCACGGGAATCAGATTTTTAGCTTATCTCCTTACCTTCTTATCTTCATTTACAACCACTCATATTATATTTTTTTTTCTTATCTCCTTACCTTCATATCTTCATTTACAACCACTCGTATAAGATTTTTTTCTTATTTCCTTACCTTCTTGTCTATTTATACCTCATTACCTTCTTATCTTCATTTACAACCATTCATATCAGATTTTTTTCTTATCTCCTTACCTTCTTACTCCCTCCGTCTCTTTTTAAGAGATCCATACAGGAATACGTGCAATTTCAAATCTCTAAAAAACATATTTCTCTATATAATTTTTTAAATTGAGTACTTTAATTTGGTGCCAAAAAAATTTAAAAACGTTCTACGGAGGTGCCTTTTTTAATGTCTACAAAATACATGTTTCCCAAGCGGATCATTTAAAAAGGGATGGAGGGAGTATCTATTTATACTACTTCATTCTCCCACTACTTCATACATTCACAGAACATCTCCCACTATTTTTCTTTCTTTTTTCGTAATTCATCGAACAACATTATGGATGGCTACTACTATTCAAATTGTTGGTCATTTGAGAATGATGTTACCAGTGAGGAGATCATCTCCTACAGCAGTCGTGATTATACACCCGAATTTAGCACTGATCAGGCTAGTTATTTTCATTGTTCTTTTGCATATTCGTCATTTATTTTGAAAGTAGATAAAATATGGTAAGACTGGATATTGTTTTACTTATACATATTCGTTTTTTTTTTTTTTTTGTAGATTTTTGAAAGTAGAGAAGAAATGTTAGATTGGGTGAAAAATGTTGGTCTGGAAAATGGTATTGTGGTGATTATTATAAATTCTACTAATTTAAAAGGCAACAAGCTGCCGAAGTGCATTTTTGGTTGTGAGATGGGAGGAAAGTACAAACCGCACCGTAGGGTTGAAAGGCAAAAATGTGATTGTCCATTTGAGTTGCGAGGTATACCAATACCTCCAGATGGTGCCAAGTGGGATTTAAAGGTTTTCTGCGGAGTTCATAACCATGAACCAATAGAAAATTTTGAGGGTCACGAGTACCCATCAAGGCTAAAACCAATGGAGAAACAATTTGTGGTTGAGATGGCCAACATCACCGCACCTCGTGAAATTCTTAATATTTTGAAGCAAAAAGACCCGTCAAACACTACGGGAATAAGAAACATTTATAACGCTATTTTCATTAATAAGGAAGCCAAACTGGACGGTCTAATTGAAACTCAATATGTCTTAGAGCAATTAATTAAGAAAGGATACCTCCATGATTTTATTATAAATCAAGACACCAACGAAATCACAGATATTGTTTGGGTTCATCCTACAAGTCTAGAGCTATCTGTCAACTTTTCGTCAGTGTTGGTAATTGATGTCACGTACAAAACGAATGAGTATCGGAAACCACTATTGGAGGTTGTGGGTATCACATCCACAAATATAAGTTACACGCTTATGTTCACATATCTTAATAATGAGAGGATAGAGCGACTGACATGGGCCTTGGATACCTTAAAGAAGTGGATGGTTGGAAATGGGGCATTGTTGCCATTGGTATTTGTTACAGATCGGGATTTGACACTTATTAAAGCCATTGAAGCATGTTTTCCCACGGCACGTCACATCCTTTGCATTTGGCACATAAATCAGTGCGTAATGAAGAACTGCAGCGCTGTGCTTGGTAATAAGTTTCAAGACTTTTACCATTCATGGCAGTCCCTTATGCATTCATTGACCACTTTGTCTTACCAGCAAAAGTAGGCTGCCATGTGCGAGGAGTATAGTCAATATCCGCGTGTCATAACTTATCTTGCGGATACATGGTTAAGGCCGTACAGAAATCGGTTTATTTCAGCATGGACAGATACATGTATGCACCTCGGAAGCAATTCAAGTCAAAGGTATAGTCACTTTATAACTTTACAAATTAAATTTTCTGCATTATATTCTACTACACTATTTAAACTTTCATATTTAAACAAAGTGCATTATTCTATTACAGGGCCGAGTCTGCACATGCAAGGCTAAATAAGTATTTGAGGAATACCACCATGTCATTGCTCCAAACATCTTTTGACTGCATATAAAATATTTTTGACAAATCAGTTTGGGGAAATTAAGAAGTCGTTCGAAAAATCTCTCAACATTCCACGGCAATCGCAATTACGTGACAACTTTTTTTAATGAAAAAAGGTGTCGTGTATCATTATATGCACTGGGGTTGATCGAATTTCAGCTACAATCCGCCGCAAACGCCTACCCCCTTCCAGACGGCTGAACATGGAGGTCGACCTTCGGGAAAAGCTGAGCAGAGTGGACGGCGCATACCTTTTTGTACAGAAGCATCTACTTCATCATCTAGGGATGCATCTACAATGAGAGGGAGAGGG
Source organism: Gaultheria prostrata (assembly GCA_036023075.1). Lineage (NCBI taxonomy): Eukaryota > Viridiplantae > Streptophyta > Magnoliopsida > Ericales > Ericaceae > Gaultheria > Gaultheria prostrata. The sequence goes on along the minus strand of JAXBDA010003141.1, from coordinate 34,060 downwards.
AAATGGAGAGGGAGGGGGAGCGCGAAGAGGGAGAGGGAGGAGGTTGACTACATTCAGTATTTACCTGGGCCATTTCGGCGGTATATGTCCCACGCCAAAGACGTCAAAGCTGATGGTCATTGTGGATTCAGGGTGATATTCGCACAAATCTGTGACACTGAGGAGGACTGGGTTCAAGTACGACATGATCTTATTCAAGAAATTTTTCAGAATAAAGATCTCTACGATGTGCTTTATCCACAACGGAATTTGGCAGATGAACTACTAAAGTCACTGAGCTATTTTCGACGTACGGCTCTAGAGCCAAATTGGATGGACTGTATGAGTTTGGAGGTGGTCATCACATCACAGTACAATATTATTTTACACATATTTGACACGAATGATGGATGCTGTTATACTCACTTGCCCCTGAGATCCCCTCAAGTTCTAGTCCAACACCGCAAAGAAATAGCTATTTGCCGTATTAGCAATCACTTCACTTCGTGCAACATTTTTTGCACCCTCACCACCCTGTACCACCCATCCCAATATGGTGGTGGGAGCATGCGTCGGATGAAGCTAAAGGATGGGGTTTAAGTTATGATCTTAATTTGTGGTTTCAAGTACTGCGTGTCATGCCGAGACTACAATTTGGAGACAATATTGATTAGGGCTGAACATTGTCAACGTGATTGTAATACTTGTTCACTTTTAAACGTGATTGTAATATTTATTTACTTTTAAGCGTGATTGTAATATTTATTTACTTTTAAGCGTGATTGTAATATTATTCACTTTTAGAAGTTTTTTTTAAAATTTATTATCATTGTTAAGACAATTTTATTAACTAATTAAAATAATATAAAGTTTCTAAATATAAAGTCAAATTAACCATGATAATAATTTTAAAAAAATCTAATTACATAAGTTATGACAAATGTAATTTGAGTAATCTTGCAAATATAATTTGAGTAAATCTAATTAAATAAGTAATAAAAAAAAAAAGAGCCGAGGAGGGATGCGTAACACCTCTCCATTATGATCTTTATCCTAGTGCATAAGATTCTGACACATGATCAAATTTTCAACACCGATTCGTAGTCTCGTCATTCTATGCAATAAAACTCCATTTTATTGGCATGGCTCTTTAAAAGTTGTTTAAATGATTGAGGGTCCCCACAGTTAAGCGATTGTTTTGGTTGTTTTATTCATTTAACTTAACTTATGATATGAAGGTTAGGTAATAGGTACTTTTTTCTGATATCTGTGCTGCTTGTGTTTGATCAAAAGCCAACCACTTTATGGGGCTGCACATGCATGTGCAAAAAGAGCCCTCAATAAGAGAAAGAATGGGCACTGGAAGGTCGGTTATCTTTCTTTTCTTCTTTGTATTGCCGTTTTGCTTTTCTTGAAAACATCATTCTCTGTTGACGAAGGTCTAGACCTTTTTTCTGTGGGGGTCTTTTAGTCAAAGGACTTAATTGGTAAGGTCCTTAAACCCTGGACATTGATCGGCACACGTGTTTTAATGCATTCAAAGGTATCGAATGGGCTGGGCCCAGCCCATTTAATTGTGTGTCAATTGTGCTCCGTGCCGTGTGATTTTAAAATATCCTCAGCCCGGCTTGACTCATGGCCCAACGCAATCTGTATCACGTCGTGTCCGTACTGTGCCTATTCTCATGCCCGTGCACAGTCGGGCCTTGTGGAGCATACTTCTAAAAAATTTGTCATCACTTTCTTTAATATTAAAAAAAATGTCAAAGTAACTACAATTAAAATTAACACATTTAATTCAAAAGGTACAAAATGTTTTAGGGAATTGATAATCACAATCTAAAAATTGATGCAGCGGCTCCAAGCTACTGTGGTTTCCAAAATTATCCTTTTGCAAGTTCCATGAATTACTTCAGGCACTCAAAAATAATTTTACTCTTCTCCTTTGCCTCCAATGGCGGAACTATCATGGGGCTAGGAGTGGCCCCGCCCCCCGGGTTTTTAACTTTTTTAATATAATACTAATTTTAAGTATTATTAATATAATTATTTCTTATGATCTTAATAATTTTAGTTTCATTGACTAAAAATACAAGCTATTTTTTTTATATTTTGATTTCTCAATTTTTTTCATAAGTGAAAGACCAAAATAATTTTACTCTTCTCCTCTGCCTCCAATGGCGGAACTACCATGGGGCTGAGAGTGGCCCTGGCCCCTGGGTTTTCATTATTTTTAATATAATATTAATTTTAAGTATTATGAATATAATTATTTCTTGTAATCTTAATATTTTTAGTTTGATTGACTAAAAAACCACGTTATTTTTTATATTTTAATTTCTCAAATTCTTTTTTATAAGTGAAAAATGTGAGTGTTGTAGTAGCCTAAAGAATATATTGAAGCAAACGGTTCATATACTTTTAATGGATTATGTTAGTGTTATGTTGAAAAACAAAAGTATATGATATAGTCCATTTGTACCAAATTGTTTGTCCTTCGGTTTTCAATGCAATTTTTAAATTGCCATATCTTTCAATCTATAATATATATTTTTAGATTTCAATTTTTTAAATGTCATTTCTTTGCATTAATTTGGATCATTAGTTGTTTTGTTTGAAAATAGTGTTTAACATCACTTTATTAACATTAGTTGATTTTTTAACATTAGTTATTTTGGATCATTAGTCTCATTTTCGTTTCTGTTGCTACGCCCTTGATTTTTGTTTGTTTGAGGCTGGTTTGGACTGCTACTGATGTCTTTGTTGATCCTTACTTTCTCAAGATGTTTGAAGTTTGCAGTTAATAGAGAGAGATGTTGGTTTATTTTTCCATTTGGAGTGCCTCAGTAAATGAGGAGATAATTTGGGGTGGAGTGCCTCAGTAAATCGAGATTGGGTGGTAAGTTGATGTCAGGTGGCGATGAAGTTGGGGGCGATGAATCCGACAATTCGGCTTGGTTCAGTTCGTTTGAGTTTAACTAGACGAGCCAAGTCCGAGTTTTGAAAATATTTTACGAGCCGAACTCGAGCTCAATTGTCTGGGCTCGATAAAATCGAGCCAGAGCCAAACTCGAGCCAGAGTTATACCTTACCTAATTGATCCCAAATTTTACAGGGTTTGGCTCGATTCAGTTTGTTTAAACACCCAATTGTGCTTGTGCCGTGGGCTAAAAAAAGATGGCCCAGCCTGGCCCACCTTAGTGTTTGTGCCGTGTCATGTCAGCGTTGAAAGTGTCGTGCCGTGCTTGCTGGGCCCATTTGACACCTCAAATCCAACCGGTTAGATGTTCCTTTTATTAATTTTGTGGTTTTGTCTTTATTTAATTTTGTTTCGCGTTTGTAGTTTTGCATCGAATTGTTGTGGATTATTGCTTTGTCTCGACGAGAGGAATCAGAAAAGTAACAAGTTATGAATAAAACTTGAAATTGTTTGGAGATAGTCGAGTTTCGGTCGTAATTTTTCACTTTTTTTTTTATTTTGGTCGTAATTTCTTACTACTTTTTTTATTCCTCTCATTGAGGCGAATCAATAATCCATAAAAGTTTAGCAAAAAAGTGTGGCTTCCATATCGGGAGTTTGGGTGTGTGTGTGTGTGTTGTGTGTTTAAAGGTTCCACTTCACCTCTCCCTAGTAAGCAATTGCCTAGGTGAGTTGGTGTGTGGAATTACCCTCTTGCCCTCATTCAAAAAAGCTAAGTCTCAGCTCAGTGAGCTCACCTTATGCGGGTCAGACCTCTTGCATAGGCCCCTTGAAGCCCGTTGTCATGGTACTGCTTCACGCAATAAGCCTCTTTGGGCCTGTGTCATCTGGGCTGGCTCCGACATCGGGAGTTGGGAGTGTGTGTGTTGTGTTTAAAGGATCCACTCCACCTTTTCCTAGTCAGCAATTGCCCGTGTGAGTTAGTGTGTGAAATTACCCTTTGCCCTTATTCAAGAAGTAATGAAGTGTGAAAAATACTACTCCCTCCATCCGGATTTGTTGGTCCATTTTAGGGATTCCAACTTTTTTTCCATTACTTTTTTTCCATCACTTTTTGTGTACTTTCTCCATACTTTACCCTTTAATTTTTGTAAATGGACAAACTTTTTCGGACTTGAAAAAGTATGTTTATAGACTAACAAATCCGGACGGAGGGAGTACTATTTAAAAAAAGACAAAACCGAAAAAACCAATAAGAATAAAGGTATCAACGATGTCATTTTGATGCAGAGATGTTGTCACATACCGATTGCATGCCCTTCCCATCGACCGATAGTGGAAGCCAGCTACATCTGGTGCTACGGGTATCCCGTCGTGTCTGCCGTGGATCCGTGGTACTTGTGGCATCCCATCACAATCGTTTATCTCCTCAATCAATGGTTCAAATTTTAAATAAACTCTTTAAATTTTTCCGAAAGAGTTTATTTAAAATCCAAACATCCAATATATTTTTGGACTGCCGAGGTGCGCCCCGATATGGTTACGTGGTACCCGCTCAGCAGTGAAAAATTTCTCCAATTTTTTTTTTTTTTTGGTAATTCGGAAATAGAATTTCTCCAATTTTAGTTGCATAATGAGTCCGGAAAAGATGTGATCGATGGTTTCAAAAGGTACACTTTGCCACTTTGTTTTCCTCGTCATGCTCTATTCGAAATTGTTTATTTCTGAGGGAGAGTTTCCCCTGTTGTATAAGAGCATCTCCGGCAGGTATTTCGAATGTCAAATTTTGAGAAATTTGAGAGATTAGGCATAGAATAAGTGTTTGGACAGATCTCTCAAACACCAAATAATTTTAGGCAATTCTTTTAGTTTTCTTTTTCTCTCTTCAAAATTAGAGAACACCCCTCACCCCTCAAAGCCCAAACGGAGAAATAACCAAAACATGGTTTTTAAAAGTATTAATTCCGATTTCATGCATGGTTTTTTGGAAATGACAAAAAACATGACAAGGAAAAAATAATTCCACATACATGGTACCAACAAATTACAAGTCCCAAAAATAATTCCACACCCCCTTCCCATTGTTCCTGGAAAATTTAGCTCCAGAGTTGCACCGTGCATGCAACAGCATTACACTGTAAATGAAAATCCTTGGACTTTACAATAAAAGAATTGCACTCATGTTAATCCAACTTCCCTTGTCAGATTAAGATCAAATCAAATCTTTTTGGACGGACAATCTCAAAAAGTCAAAATTGCACCGTGTCTGCAACAACATTGCACTGTAAATGAAAACAATTGCACCTTGCAATAAAAAATTTGCACCCTCGTTAGTCTAACTTGCCTTGCTAGTGTGAGATCAAATTAAATCTTTTTGGACGGACAATCTCACAACTGCACCGTGCATGCAACAACATTGCACTATAAATGAAAAACTCTTGCACTTTGGCTGAAACAATATTACACCATGTATGGAACTACATTGCACTCAAGGGAATACAACTGGGTTCGCTTTGTGATGTCTAAATCATATTTCTTCTTTTGAAAAATGAAAAGACTGCTCTCTTTTTTCCTCTCGATTAGCTCAAACTCATTACACTTAGGTTAGGTCAACTTGTCTTGCCATTTTTTTGATCAAATTAAACTGTTTGGACAGACCTTGGAAACATTACACCGTAACTGAATTAGATTTGCACCTTGAATGAACCAACATCGCACCTTATCTCAAAATCATTGCACGTAGGGTTTTGCATGGTTTGGAGAAAAAAAAAAATACACTTATGGATATTTTGGGCAGGGCAATCAAAAAATGCCATGTATGTGGAATTATTTTTCTCCGTGTCATGTATTGGTCATTTATGAAACCATGACCATGAAATCGTCATTTTTTGTCCTCCTTACCATGTTTTCGTCATTTGCCCAAGCCCAAAATTGGCGTACTATTACTTTGTTACTTCTTTCCACCATTCAATTGCATTTGCTGTTGGAAATTTCCCAAAATTGAATACTCCCTCCGTCCCAAAATTTTTGTCCGGTCCGCAAAACGAGAACTTGAAAATAACACAAAAAAATTTCAAGAAAAATTCAATTTTTTTTAACAAGTTACTAGATATAACGAGTACTTTTAATTTATGAAAAAAATTAGAAAATTTTCTTTTAAAAGACTTATTATATTTTGGTCCTCGTTTTGCGAACCGGACAAAAAATTTGGGATGGAGGGAGTAATAAATATTTTGTTTTGCCAACAAAATCAAAAATTCGTGCTTCACAACTTTTCCTTAAAAAAAAAGTCCTTTATATGTAATCAATATGCAAGAAAAAAAATTTGATTTTATTATACCAAACTTTGCCTACAAATATGTACTCACTCCGTCCCCATTTTATAGTCCCTTTTGAGGATTCCAACTTAAGAAGGGGACATAATTATTGTATTTTTGAAAATATTTTTTCTCATTTTACCCTTCAATCATTACATTTTCTTACCTTTTCATTATTTTTAATTTCAAAATACAAGAGTAAAAGAGGAAATTCTTGAACAATCACCCATGTAGTTTTAAAGTGGGGCAATATTTTAGGGAGGACAAATATTGCAACTGGGACTATAAAATGGGGACGGAGGGAGTAACTCATTTTCTACATGCTTCACAACAAAAACACCATAATATTTCTTGTTTTTTTTTTTCAACTTGAACATGAGTTCCCAAAATTTTCCAAAAGGTCATTATCTACCTAATTAAATTAATTTCTTTTACAAAAAAAGATATTAGAGTACATGACCAATAGAGTAGAGTGATGAAAAAAAAAAATTAATGTAAAAGGTGTATCGTTTTACATTTAAATCAATAAAATTAAATATATGTATAAAGTAATAAAATATTATAGTTCAAAGGATTTGGTAGAGTGTCACATGAAGTGATGTAACGCCCTGAAAATTGGATACGTTAATAAATAGATTTCATTTATTTATTCTAAAAATCATAACTTCATTAAATCTCAAAATATGAATTCTCCAACAGTAAATTAAAAAGTACTATTTTATTACAACCGAAATAAATTAACTTCAAATCACTGTCTGAAAATACTTAAACATTGTTTAAAATTCAACTAAATGAAAAGCCAGAGCCATCTAACTAACTAACTACTGGTATAGCCACGTAGGGATGACAATCTCGGCCGACCCGCCCCATCCCCTCCCCGAATGGGTAGGGGATTCGGGGATTTTTTCGGGGATCGGGGATGGGGTTTTTTTTAAAAAAATTCGAGGATCGGGTAGGGGATGGTATTTTCACTCCCCTCCCAGATCCCCTCGCCACCCCTCCCCATTTATAGTATTTTATATTATATTTTATAAGTTTATAATTATAAGTTTTTTTTTTCAGGATAAGTTGTAAAAGTTAGGGATTTAGGGTTACCAAATACCAATACCCTCTCTAACTCTTCACATCCGCCCCCACATCCGCCCCCACATCTCGTCTCTAACTCTTCCACATGCCACACTTACCATAGTCGTCTACTTGTAGTCTAGTATAATTGGTGTTGAGTAGAAGACAACAATAAAGTGTCAATAACCATATAATGGTTAGATGATTATATGCATATGATGGCAACAGAACCACTTGCTTATCTTTTATTTTGGTTAAATGAGTCTTCATTTGTACACGAATTTTTGGATGCCCGAATCCCCGTGGGGATCCCCGTTCCCCGCATTGGGGCGGGGATGGAGACTAAAAAAAAAATCCCCAGTGGTGATTGGAGAGGGGATGGGGATGGGGATTGGTATGAGGGTGGGGATCGGGGATGGAGGTAGTGGTATCCACCCCCTCCCCTTCCCATTGCCATCCCTATAGCCACGGCTCCCCCACTTCGTACCCGTCCTGCTGCTTCATCACTTCGAAATCAGCAGCCGGCTCCTTTTCTCCTTCTGTATCTGGCGTTGGGGACACCAGTGCCACAAAAAGGTAGTACCGTGAGTGGTAAAATTACACTCCGTAGGACAACTAAAACCATCCCTTTACAAAAACATACTCATGCAATATACAACAATTTCATCGAGCAATAAATAATAAAATTCAGAGCAATTAATCTCAAAACAAAATGGTTACTCTTCACCGTTTAATTTTCTAGCAATCTCTTTCTCAATTTTCTCCAATGAGTCATCACTACTCATCAACTCATGTGTAAGATAATACCACAATACCAGAACATACTCCATGGTTTTAATTTTTTTTAACCGAACACCCCGATATCGGCATCGATTCCCATCCACAATATATATCCCAGTACGTTAGGTTTTTCCCCCATACACCAAGCCCACCTCACGGCTTTAAACCTCGATCTGGACATATATTGCACTTGGCTCAAGACCCATACCGATAGACGTCCTAACCCACAATTTTCGTTGATAGCTACATTCATTATCACTTACTCGCATGCTTTCAATCATAAAATTCAACATAATAAAATTCAACCACATAAATCCAATAGTTTAACAAAAATAAAATGCACAATACACAGAGCCAATATTTCCCATATAATTTGACTCACCAATTTCAGTGTACTAAAAATAGTAAATTAACTCCATAAATCACGAAATTTGACAGGGCAGTAGATAATCAAATTTGGAACGAACTTTATGTTTCACCCGAAGTTTGGTTTTAACTTTAAATAAGGTAAAAATGGATTTTTATGCTGGACACTGAATCTGTCCCAAAACTGCACTGAACAGATACTTTTCAAAAATCATAGTAAATCCTACAAGCATCGGATTGAAACAAGTTCTATATGAAAGTTGCTTAACGTTTCGAGATCTACAACTCTTCTGTTATATGTTTTCTCTGAATAGGTCTGGAAAAGGGTCATAACTGCCAAACAGAATATAGTGTGCTCGAAAACTCGTTTTTCGCTATTCAATCTCCTTTTACGCCTTCGTTACCTTAACGATTCAACACCCACTATATTTACTGATTTCCAATTCCATCTCATTCACATCCTTACAAATATTATAAATACATAAAGGAACACGTAAGCAGTAAAACCTAAGTAAAATGAGAGTTTTAATGTCCTACCTTTCTTCCAAAGTTCTAGCGTGCTATGAACGTGAGAAAATCTAAGGTTGTGGAATGATGGAGTTCCCGGAATACAATTCTATGAAAAGAGAGATTATTAGCGAGGGAATTATAAGGATTAAATGATGAGCGGAAAGAAAGATTTTTTACCGGAACGAGAAGAGACGAACCAAGACAATTCTTACCAATAAAGCTTAAGCCGACAATGGGGAAGAACACTGGGTATCAAAGTGGGGAAAAAGTACTGCCGTGGGTTTTAGCTTATAAGGGACAAGGGTATAAGAAAGGAAGGAGGAATCTAGATCAAAGGTAAAGATGGCAATTGGAATTACTAACAAGGTAATTGGAAACAATCCAATTGATAGAACATTGGAAAGTCCACGGGGGAATTGGTAATATCCAATTGATGGCATATGAAAAGGCAACATCAATTCCTTACATTTCCTTAACTAATTTTGGTTTCCTAACTAGCCTAGGAAATAAACATATATGGAAACTATTATTAACCTACTACATGGAAATACATATATGTGTATATATATAATAAACACACATATAACACTAAATAATTATATGCTACTATAAATAATTTATATAGATTTTATACATAACAAAAAAAAAAAAAAGGATCTTTACAAGTGACTCTTCAAAATTTGAGGTGTGGTAGAAAAATACAGTTTTTAAGCTAACTTTTGAGGTATCTAGTAAAATGGTTTAAAGAGAAATGGACTACACGAGTTAAAGTCCAAAAAAATATGAATTTCGAGGCAAATCATTCTCTTAAAATACATCAACTAAATGGTTTTAGTGGAAACAACTTGCCAAAAACCCATAATTTAAGACAAACTTTTTAAGGCAAACTCACCCTGATTATGATCTGTCTTGCATGCTTTAGGGGCTAGGTCTGTTCAGAACAACGGACCCATGCTGCCGTGCACCTGGACCGCGCCAAACTAAGCACCCGCCTGTTAGGAAATGGAGTTGGTTTTAGGCTCGAGCAATGAACAAAAACTCTAATGCCCAACTCTTATTCTCCAAGCACAATTGCATTCAAAGTCATTCGATGCACATGAGTTTACATACATCAGACGGTGCTGGTTGTGTCCGGAGTTTTGTCCAAAAAATGTGTTACTAGACTTTTCCTTTAGGCTCAAGTACATAAATGTAGTCGAGTCAGTATTCGACTTGGGAATAGCGTCACCCATTAAACCCAATGCGATCGGAATAATCAAAATGGTGCATGAGATAAGGTGCCATTGGCTCTGGTTTTGTTAGTAGAAAAATTGCTTCACCTGTTAAACCAAATGCGATCGGAATAACCAAAATGGTGCATGAGACAAGGTGCCATTGGCTCTGGTTTTGTTAGTAGAAGGCTAAATTGACAAATGTACTTGATGAATCGGTCTGCGGCACGCTCGACCATCGGACCTGCGAGCAAAAACTAAGAACACCAGTGTGGTTCTAACCCTCCAATGCCCAATCAATTAATTTGTGGTTGAAGGAAGTCAAAAGCACTCAAGCAACTGGATAACAAGGGTAGCATACCTGCCCCGTGAATTGAGTAGTTTTTATATCTCCATAAGAAGTAGAGTCCTATTAGGATTACAATCCTTGAATCCAGGAGTTTTGGTGAGCATATATGGTACCAGTCAGTCAGGTCCCACAGCCGTAGCTATCTTAATCCCTTTAGGATTAAGTGGTTCCGTAGAACTATGACTGTTGGACCCGTAGGGATAGAAGGTGGTGCGAGAGAGTCTTTGCATAGTTAAGTCCTTTAGGGGAGCAGGCTTTATGCTCGTTGTAACTCATCCTGCTCAGCCACCTACGATCCGAGTATAAATATACCTGCGTAGAGCTGGGATCTGATCTGTAGTCGGTCTTGACCGATCATAGCGCTGGCGTTGCCAATTGATAATTGAGCGATTACAATCTGCTCCAAGATGGATTGCTATGGAAATGAGCTGCTTTAAAGTTGACGAAATAGGAATGCCCTCGAGCATATTAGCCATGACTAAAATCATGTCGTTCACGCATTGATAGACATGATATCTTGAATTCATTTATGTGAGGAAACAATTTTACATATTGGATTAGAAACTCATTTAATGTAAGATAAATACATTTTAAAATCTAATTGACCGATACCCGTGTGATGTGATTTTTAAAATGACTGATGTTCTCAATGAGGTCTAGAAAGTAAATAGTTTTATACATTCTTGGAAGCAGGAAAAGGTTAGAAGAAGCCCCAACTTGGGAAGATTGTTCAACAGTCTAGATATATTTCCACGCGCGTGTTGCCCAACTCTACTCTTCACCACACAGTTGTGTGGTTTCCACCACAGCCTGTTGAACCCACACCAAATGTGTCATCGAGAGAATTGGGTCAGCACTTAGGCGCCAAATGATCACTCCCCAACTTGGGGCTGTGTAAGTCCTTTTCAACAATCACATCAAGGTGTTCAATGTAATTCCTTAATTTGCCATGCTTTTAAAGCGATCAAGCATATATACCATTTCAAATTAACCGTTATGTGTTAATCATTATATTGGCGCTCCAAGTCTAGATGTCAATGTTTTGCCTTAATATGATCCCACTTTACCTAACAGGATTATTTATTTTGGTGAGGAGTCTTTTTGGTTGCCCCACCATAAATAAATGAAAGAAATGGAGCATGGGGGAGAAGTCAAATCGCAGATATTTGTTTTACATTCGTACAATTGATACTTGGGAACCATAAATTAAAATTAGAGATGACGATTTATCATCCAATATACTACTCTATGAACCCGTCTATATCCGTCCACTTAAAATACAACCCAATCTATCCATATTGTATTGTGGGTGGGCTGAACCCATATTAACCCATCGCAGCGATACCACGATATTGAGAGAGGCTCCAGAGCATCTAACATCATGGATTCTAAATGCATATTCTTGTCTCTTTTTCTTTCACTCACTCTGTAAGTGTTAAGAAAGTCTCTTGGGTTGCGTGAACAAACACAAAACGGTTGTGATTATCTTATGTAATTGATTGAACAAACCACACACACACACACACAGAGAGAGAGAGAGAGAGAGAGAGAGAGAGAGCACAATTAGACAGAGAGACGATGACGATCGAGGGTTTCACTATCAGATGAAAATAGATGCCCAAAGGGCTAAAAATGAGATATCTCAGAGTCTCTCTCCTGTCTCTTACAGAAAAAGCTGCCGTGAATGCAATACAATAAACATAAAATCCTAAAACTTGCTTAAATACGATTATTTTCTGTCATCGATCTTGACCATCGTCTAGATGAGATTTTCAGAGAGTTTAGTTGACTTGTTGCGAACCTGACTGTCCGGACGACCCTCAATCTTGCTCGGACGGGAATTCCGGAAAGCAAGTTCCGAAATCCTTTATCAAGGTAATAACTGTCACAGTTGTATGTAACACCTCGTTTTCCCAAAGTTTTGAACACCCTACCCGTAAGGGTACCATTTTCATTATTGTTATGTCACATATATATACTAGTGGCACTGAATAAGGTGGTGGAAGGGAGAATTATATTACGATATTAATTGACTATGGAAAACAAATTTATTCAGTGTATATACTTAACGCATTATATATACGGTTTAGATGGTTTCAAACCGGAACTGTTAACATAAATTCACATATCAAACCATCAAAAATGGTTTTTAATTTTCTAAAACTATGACCAGACCACATCACTAAAAAATTGAACCAATTCTTTCGGTATGAATTAATTGAATTCGCGGTTTGACGGTAATTTTGTGCACCCATAACCATCACAGTTGTTATACCTCATTTCACCACCCAAGGTTTTGAATACCCTACCGGTAAGGGTACCATTTTTTTTATTGTTACGTCACGTACTAGTAACTGTGTGATTGAATTCCAGTAACTTCTAAATGAGAAAATTAATTCGTTCCAACTTCTAACAACTCATAAAGATTGTAGAGCTAGAGTCCAATAGTACTGAACCATTCATAGGTGAAAAAGTAATATTAAACACACCGTTATTGGCCAGATTTCAACAAGTTCTAATGAATCTTTTACAGGGGTCAAAATTTTGTCTCATGACCAAACCAAACCGAGCGTTAAATCTCAGTTCCTCGGAGTGGAATATATTTTCCGACTTGAGAAATAATGCAGTCGTCAAGTTGGTTGTTGATTTCGAATTCTAGATGAGCAGTTGCTGTCAAAGGTTTTTTATTAGCCTGATTTGTTAAAACCTATGGATCTGCTATAGGTAGTATTTGGGCTACCGATGCCGATGGTCACTGTCCCATGTTACTGATAACCAACTGAACAATATTACATGTACAATCATTTCGGCTCTAACCATTTATAATTCCTTATAAACATGTGGGGTCTACACATAATTATGAATGTACGCCCACGTGTATATGAGGGGATTATAAATGGTTGAAGCTGAAATGGTTGTACAAATAATATTTTTGTAACCAACAATATTTGGGCCCTACCAAGCACGTATCACGTATGTGTGAAATAAGCCAACTCCATTCTGTCGTATATATGTGGGAGCTGTCGGTAAAACCCATGTCAAATGGGTAGGCCCGCTATTTCCTGGAGTCGTTATGGCTTACTAATATATAGTTTTGCTTCGCTAAGCTAGAAAACCTATTGAAATGACACAAGTAAATTCTTTAATAGCTGTATGCGTAAAAAAATTGCAGATACGATAAAAACAACAGTGATTGAAGTTAAAAATTCTTTACTGAGTAAAATCAACACTGATTTAGAATGGATCACATCTATGTTTCTTGATCGTTTGGACCGTTCACAATCCAAAAAGCACTAGTAAGTCTCGCGGCCCAACATTGGCAAAATGGTTCAGAAATTATACCATCGATTGGAAATAGGCTTATGATTCATCGCCTTCTGGCCATGACCAACGATGTATTTCGACCATTCGATGACATCTAGGCTTCCAAAAGTGGGATTTTGCCGTTTTAGAAATTATTAGATTTGCTTATAATTTTAGTAGGAAATTCTATTTTAGTTGTCATTTGTTTTGGCAACATTATATTTCTTTGCAGTTTTTTATTCTGCCATTCATTTCCGAACTTTTGTTATGGTAATTTTTGATTTTTGATTAAGGCTTGATTAGGAAGTCTGGTCTATTGTTATTTGTTTCCTAGTTGGTCTAGGGGTTCTTTGGCACTATAAAATTGTACTCCGTAAGTCTTAGGCAGAATTTGGTTGTTATTTGATTAATAAAAACGAGATTATTTCTTGAAGTATGTTTGTTAATAGAGAAAGTATCTCGTGCTCAAACTTGTTTGTGTTTCTTCTTGCAAGTAATTTATTAACTGGAGGCTTGCCTGCATAGCGTAGGGGTATATATAGATAATCATTCCATGCATGCATTGAAAAGGAAAAGAAAAATTCATTAATTCTTAAAGCTGCAATTAATAGAGAAAAGAGAGGAAGATTCTACAGTCTAATAATCTAAACCAAGAAACTGTACCTGAAATGAAATGAAATGTAACATAACAATTCAACTTGCGGGTTGAAATGTAAGTGAATCATGACACTTGAGTTGAAATTAATTAGAGGAGAATTTTTGGGTGCTGATTGTGAAACCTATCATTCAGGGGTTATCCTTTTAACATAATAATGACCAGTACTTCTTAGACACAGATTTAAAAAACTTCAAGCTTTTTAATTTGACATTTTAAAGGAACAAGCATTTTGGAATTACTTTTTTTCTTGCAACCTTAAGAGACAAACACTCGACAGTGAACAGTGTATATTTTTCGCTTTAGTTACTCACATCTCTATCAACTCAACGGTATCTATTTTACCTCCCTTTTTAAATAATACAAAACATCATCCAAATAAGCAGTGCTGCCGATCGGAACTTGCCTCTGAACTCAACCTGGAACTCGCCAATCGATTTCAGTGTTGGAAAAAACTGGGTTTCATTGGGAAGAAATTGCAAATCAAGTTCTATGGAACCTCGACAACTTGAGAAATAAATCAAAAGAAGAAAGAGTACGGCAGATTTGATGGATGTTTTAAGCTTAGATCCATCTACAATCCTATTTTTTCTATCAAAACCAAACCCAGAAATAGGAGGAATACATGAATGTTTCATAGTGATGAACCACCGGATGATCCGTGGAAACTCTCAAAGTTTCTCTTTACAAGTACATCAAAATTTTCACAAAAGAATATGATGTTATAACCTTATAAAACAGATTAAGGGCTTTAAATACGTGTTATGTTCGTGTCTGACGGTCCTGACCAACTCGACACGGTCCTGACTATTTTCACAGAAGTCAATCCTGCCAACTTGTTCACAGTCCTGACCATTTTACAGAAACCTGAGAAATTGCTGACGGTCCTGACCAAAATGCTGAAACTTTAGAATTTGATTTTCACGACACCAACACTTTCCACCCATAATAATCTACTCCGTCCGTCCGGATTAGATAGTCCATTTTGGGAGGTCGTGTCATTTTTCAAATAATTACTATATTTTACTATAATATATAGTAATGTTTTATGTAATTTTAAAAATATTGGCTTATAGAACTAATCGAATCTATTAAACAAGATCCATATTGAACATATAACTACTTACCAATTTAAAAATATTGCTAATTTTTTATTCGGTTGCAATAGAACGAGGGATAACCAAATCCGGACGGAAGGAGTATTTTCCTGTCACGTTAGCCAAACACCACATTGTGAATGGTGTCCCTCTCTTCTAGAAAATACTTGTCATGCCCTTTGTTATTGCACGAGCTGCGGATATTTGGGCGGCCCTCCAATTTCCCTTGTCAAACCTTACTGACACTCCTCTCGAATGGATCCTCCAGAACTCTACAAACAGTGATCATCACTCTTCGGGCCTCCCTTGGAATATCATTTTTCTCTTTGGAATTTGGCACATTTGGAATTAGGGGCGGACCCAGAGGGTGTTTGGCACATTTGTAGTATACTTTTGAATTTTTTTAAAAAAAATTACTGAAGAATAATCCCCGCAAACTAGGTCAAATTGGTAATTGCCACTTTTTGGAATTGATAGAATCGACATCTCTTTGAATCAAACTCCAACTCGAGTTTACAAACACCGACCCAAGTTGCTAATACAATCATTAATAATGGGGAAAGCCTCAACAGGAGGAATACTCCGTGATCACTGTGGAAACTGGTTGGGTGGGTTCACAGAAACATGCATGCAAATTCGAATCTCATGGCTAAAATTTGGGCCTTGTGTGATGGCCTCCTTTTCACGAAGGGCGCAAACATAAATAATCTGGAAATAGAAATGGGAGCCTTGGGTCAAAAAAAAAAAAAACTCCTTGCTGATCATAACGAGGCAAGCCATCCTATTAGTAACATTCTTCTTGATTCCAGGTCACTTATGTAGGAGTTTGAGGCTGTGTCCATCGAGCATATTTTGTATCTAGGTAATCGATGTGCGGATGCATTGGCAAATGATGCCCTGATTTTGGTGGGAGATTTTTATATCTACCAATATTTTCCAAGTTGTATTGCTAATTTACTTTATGCGGATTTGATAAGGGATGTGTACTCTAGGACAGTCACCTTAATTTCTTATTGTATCATTTATTTACCTAAAAAAAAACACACAGAGAGGAAGCGTTGGAGGAAAAGAATAATTTTTTTTTATCGTCAACAAAATTTATTAGAAACTCTACGAAGGGAGGAAAAGAATAATAATTTAAAAAGGTATTCCTTGTGATCAAAACATAGCCAAATATACCGAGGTACTGTTGATTTAGCAATTTTGCCTAAGAGCATCTCCAATGGTCTCGTCATTGCTCCGGCGAGACCAAATTGGTGAGCTACACTACGAAAATGGGCGAAACAAAAGGCCTAGCAGCCTCGGCAACCTCCTCGGCAACCTAGTCCGCGCTACAATACCTCGCCACAGCAAGCGAGGCATGGCCAGAACTTGCGGGATCGCCATCCTCTCTCTCTCGCCGGAGAAAATGGGTAGTCGGAATAATCACACTAAAATCGTTTTGAGACACCCACAACGTAGCCCTCGTCGAGACGACTCAATTGGTGCAAGATTCGTCTCCGACGGAGCTCTGGTGATGTCGCACACGCCGGCCAAAGGTGGCGCGTGTCGGCGAGTTAGATCTAGTCGCGCTCGTGTGGCGCACGCACTCGACAGGTGGAAGATGATTTTGGATTCTTTTTTTTTTTGTTGAGCCAATTGGCTAGGCTATTGGGTAGTGGTGATATTTTTTCGCTAGCTATATTAATATATGGTACATTTTGTAGACAATTTATTGAGAATGATATGAGGCTGTTGGAGATGCTCTAACATGCATTGTGTATTTAGATAGGTAAAATAGCAAACATGTCTTTTTACTTATTCTGCTGCACTTTTCTCTTAAGACCAAGTATTATCATTATATGTTCAAAACAAAAAAAAAAAAATAGAATACTATCATTACAAAAATGATGCTCACACAATCACTCCCATACAATATCCACACAACACTTTCACATAAGAGTAAGGTTTCACACATAGGCCTTACATATGGGTCCCACCCTAAGGTGAGAATGTTGCATGGGAGTAAGTATTGTTCCTACAATTAATTGTATAAACGAAGCTATGACTTGTAGCTTAGCGGTTATCTCATGATTCTCATACAAGCAAGATCAGGATTGAAGCCACTGCAGAGGCGTTTAGGGTTTAGGTTATGGATAGCTTCAAGATCCCTTTGAACTAATTCACTAATCCCCCACTGATATATAAGAAATGGCAAAAAAAAAAAAAAAAATTGTATAAACGAATCTCGAACATTTCTAAAAGGTGGCGGACTTTCTGCAACTTTATCAGTACGTTGGCCAGCAGCATCGCTCTCATAATTTGATTTATTGCACCGTGACTAGTGGACTAATTACGGACACGAATCATGTGACCCTTGGTCTGTCTTATTATTGGGTCCTAGCCAGCCAACTAAAGCTTTTTCGCAAAATCCTAACCCTATATCTTCATCGTCGTAAACGACAACGAATCAATTGTCTAATGCAAAAAGAAAAGAAAAAAGATTCTTAACCCCTGCAAGACCTAGGACTATAGAAAGGGTATATCCAAATTAAAATTTTACGTTAGTATTGATTGAAGATGTCTGAACTTTAAATTAACCGACCACTCATTCTATACCCAAATATTGTGGAATTTCATGCATGATGTTCCCCTAATGTGCAACCGCGTTTGAAGTCTTTCACGTATAATTTTTTTGGAATTTATTATTGTACAACTTTTTCGTAGGGTCATACATTGTGCGATGTGGATTTTTTTTTTCCCGATTCTTAGAGTGTGGAAATAGATTGACTTCGCTCTAATACCATGCAAAAACTTTATAAAACCCCAAAACTTAAGTTGTTATGTGGAGAGGTCTCCATATCATATCAATAGATCACACATTTCATATTCAAGCAATGCGAGACTGTGTTTCCGATTTTTTTTCTATCTATTTTAAAAAATTTACCTTACACAGTTGTACTTGATAAACGATAAATTAATCTTCAAACTTTCAATTCATATTAAACTTGTGTCACATTTATTCAATTGAAATAGGAAAGGCAAAAGAGAAAACTCATATGAGTTTTGATTTTTCAAAAGGGACAACAATTTAACGAATCGAAAAGCTAAAAAGTGGACAAAATAAAATGGAACAGAAAGAGTGTGACAATGCTAAGCACCATATTCTGCAGTGTCACATTGCGCCATGTTAGATGACAAATAGAGAACATACACAATGTTGTTTAATTGACAATAATATTGAAACAAAAGGAGAGATTATCCCATGCTCCAGAAGTGTTGCTTCTTAGGAGTTTTGCATTTCGCATTTTAGCATTTGTGTGAGTTTCATACAAATACGTGGTCCAAATACTCATTGGAGCAATATTCTAGAAGTATGAAATAATTTCTCGAAACAAAAGACATGATTATTAAAGTAGACGTCAAATGGTTGACAAATGCCAATCAACTCATATCTACAACCCTCTCTTTTTCTTTTTTTCTTTATTTATTTTATGGATGGACTACATATATCATCCATAATATCTACTCACATAATTAATATTTGACTTTAGCAGATACTACAATATCACTGTGATCTCTTTTTCGTATTTCTGTTATACCGAGAAGTGGCCGAGTGGGTCAGATGACGATGATGACGGTGATTGCGTGACGAAGCTCCACAGATCAATATCGTTGCCGTAGACTTGTGAGGGTTGTGATCTATTTAAACGTAGCTGCTGCGATATTTGTGCGTCGTCGTGATCATCGACTGAAAAACTGAAGTCGTTGTTTGGATCGTCACCGTAGCTAGACAAGTGCTTCGTCGTATCGTCTTGCCCGTTGAGCTGTGAGGCCACGAGCCGATCGAGTGCAACCCAATCACTTAGCCCATCTCTCGGGTTTCCGTCGCAACAACCACTGCCAGCTTGTTCGGGGAAACAAGTTTGATCCTGATTGAACGGGGAAGAATTATGGTTACTTACCAACCTCGGGAGATGGGTAAATCGGTCTTGAAGCGTGTCAACGGTTGCGTTGTTGATTGGAGGGAGAAATAGCAAGTTGTTGGTGGTGGTGCTGATTGTTTGATTGGTTTCCTGCTTGCAAGAACGTCCCATGTAGTGAAGAATCTGATCGAGTACGCCGTCGTTGGTTGAAATGTTGCGGAGTTGAGTTCTTATCATGTCCGTGGAAGTTGATGAGCATTGGGGACTCTCTAGAGCCTTGTTGTAGTTTTTCTTTTTGAAAACACGGCAAACCACCCACCCTTCTTCGGTAAACGAGTCTCCTGATCCTGCTAGATTATTACCCTGGAAAAACAAAAACAAAAAAAAAAAATCATCCCAAGTCTAATTTCAATGTTAAGGAGGAAGAAAAACTATTCACAAAATAAATGGGTGAATGTTATCTAGTTTTGAGAAGAGTAAACTAAAAAGATTGGAAAATGCTTTATCTCTACCTCTAGGGTAATTAATCGCCAAGCGTATGAAAGGAGAAAAGATAATACAAAAATAGGGGCTAGATATTATAAAAGTAACACAATTTTTTATTCTTACACTATATTGATCGCATTGGTTTTTTTACTCGTGACATTCTTTTCTACACCTTTACGCAAATAAACCAAAAAAAAACTGATATAAACTCCAAAAAAGTGGGCTGCAACAGGTTATAAATGACCTATAATGCGAAAGTAATAATTACGGTGATTGTGCATCACAGAATATCGAAAATACTAAAAAAAGTCATCCGGGATTATGTTAATTTTTAAAAAGTGTCATGAAAAGTGTATAAAGAATAAGTATAAATGTATTGACAAGTACAAAATATACGGCCCAGACATCTTGAGATTGTGTAACACGCCACAAAATATGGACATGGCACGGTGCACAATGTTAGTGAAACTAGGAAGATTTTATTGCTTACACTTGTGTCATGGGTGGTGTCATCTAGTCTGTATTCATGCATTATCCAATCCGATTTTTGCCCATGTGGGGCTCTTCCTTTGTAGAAGACTAGAGTCTTCCTCATTCCAATCCTTCTGAAGCTACTGTATATCACCTTATCACGGCCGGTAGCCTTCCAAAAACCCGCTGCAGTGGCGCGGTTTGTTCGAGTCCCCGTTGGATACTTTTTATCTTTGTGACTGAAAAAGTACCAATCATTTTGCGGAGTGGATCCTATTTTGCATTTCTCTACAAAACCCAGAAGAAAAACACCAGCTCACCAAATGAAAAATACCACTTTGTCAGACAAATTACCAGAACAATTAGTCTGTTAGGTCAGATATCGATCGAGATTTACAGCCGAAAAAAATGAAAAAGTACCGAATATTGGTTAGGTTACCTTGAATATCCCATGGTTCAAGCTTATTAAGATCGACATCCCGAATTACATCGAGATCAATCTTCTCACTGGCCACTTTCTTCGTCAAATAGTAGTGCAGAAGCTCCTCCTCCGTCGGATGGAATCGAAAACCAGGAGGGACACGAGATTGACCATTTACAGAAAGATTCATGTCCTCCGACATTCCTATAACAGAATTCGTAGCTATTGGTTTTGTAAACTACAGGTCACGTACGCCAAAATAAAATTAAGAAATAAAGTACAAAAGTGGAGAGAGAGAGAGAGAGAGAGAGAGAGAGAGAGAGAGAGAGAGTAATTGCATAAGGTAAACAGGAGAGGGGAGGGTGTGCATAAAATGGAGAATGTGGACATGATAATTTATAGAGGGTGGGGTTGGACATTGGAAAAGAAGTCCAGAAATGCATGCAAGCATGGGAAAGGTTTTTGACATGATCATGGGGCAGTAGCTAAGTGTACTTGAAACAGGGCCCACTAGGGTCTGAGGCTTAGAGTAGAGCCAACCACCTATCCCCGGAAAAATACACTATTGTCACATAATTCTTCAATACTTCGAAATTTAACAAACGTATTCAAGTGGAATTATGACTAAGTTTTTTTTTTTTTTTTAACAGCATTATGACTAAGTGTGTGACTGTCGGTGTGAAATTCGTTGGGGTAGAAGTGATGCTGCTGGAATATTGATTCATAGGGCTGCTCAAAATCCAGTGAATTAATGTTCCAGAGACGGATTAAAAATTTAAAAAATCATAACTGGCTGTCTAGACATGAATTTTCATTTGGAATCCGTGGATTAACCAAACGGGCCTTAATGTAATATAGCGTTTATTGTAAACAATTTTTGTATTTGATATAATGCTTTATGTACTGGATTACAACCATGAAAATTTGCTTGATGGATTTGAAACGGGTTGTTGGATTGGAAACTTGTACCGGGATCTTATTTTTTCGCATATGAAAGTATTGCATTTTAGACGGGTATGAACTTTTTTATAACAAAACACGAAACACGCCTTGTGCTCCTCATTTCTCTCTCTCGATAAAGTAGTGGCTAGGGTTTCCTCATGGCGGGAGGGGGCTGCCGCCACCTCAAGCTCCTCCTCCTCCCCCGAACCTCCTCTCCATTTTCCCTCTCCTCTTCACCCTCCCTTCTCTAACCCTGGTGCATCTAACTCCAGTTTTGCTTTGGCGAGTTTCGATAGTTTTCAGGCGATCGGCTTCTCGGCCATCGTTTTGTGGCTGATTCGGGCTATCTCCGCTTCATCTTCTCAGATCTGGTGTTTAGAGACTGGCAGAGAGGTTGGGATTGGGAAGTTTTTTGATGTCATGTTTAGAATTGTGTCTTTCTATTTTCTGGCTGGGTTATCCCAATCCGGAGGTTTTCTAGTCTGGTTTTCAAGATTCGGTTGGGTTGGTGGTGGGTAATAATCTTGTTAATTTTTTCTTTAGCTCCACCCGGGATTTCGACCAAGGGTGTTTCGGAAAACGGTTTTATGGTCGAATGATCCAAGTGATATTCAAGCGACGTGGTTCCCTAAAAACACGAGTTTTACAGCTGTAACTGAGCCAGAGTGAATTTATAAAAATAACTCAGAGTCGTCACTTGACATAATTCTCGGTGTGTCAAGTCACCATGTGAATAAATATTTTGAAAAATGAGAAATAAATGCCTCGGGTCGAAAGACCCAGTTTTGTTTGATATAAATGACTCGGTTTTTTGTTTGGTCTGCAATTTTAGAGAAGAAAAGGTTCGGTAATTCCCTATTATGTGTAGGGAAGCCGGAGCACCCTACCCCACCATTTCAGCACTCGGAACAAACCTTTCCGAAATGAGTAATTAAAGACTTGTGGAAATAAAATCATACATATATAACGAGAAGAAGAAAACTAATATTCTGTCTGAAAATGTATTATACTGCATGAGACGTTTACAAGAAGGGAAAATATATATATGTACAAAATATGGGTTTGGACCGAGCCCAGCCTTAGGGCTGCCTATGTATCTCCGGCATCATAAGAATCAGGTCGCTATGTAGTTCATGAAGACAAAATGGGTTTCATTTGGGACCGAGCCCTCATCGGGCTGCCTACGAACTCTTCGGCCTCAAGAGAAATTAGGTCTCGCGTAGTTCGGATGAAAGCTGAAGTACGTTCTAGAGATGTTAATATCGCTGGGGAATTTGGACCAGGGAGGTGCAGAGGCGTTTCGACCGTACGCAGAGGACAAAGTCTAGACTCTAGCGGTTAGAATGTTGGGGATACTACAATAATACGGGAACCTCCTGGACATCTCCGGAAAATTCCGAGAAAAGAGACGGGTCAGAAATGACCACGTACAGGACGGCGTTGGCTTTCAGATAGCAGATCATTTGAGGGGTTTCCATCGGTGATAAGAGAAATTTTTTAATGGGATGTCTTCCAGCTTTTGAGGATTGTACGTCTTGATTGCAAACTCCTCGTTCCCCAAACTTAGTTTTCGGTGAAAAGTGTGCCCGGTCTCGTGTTTGGATTTTGACATTAGTCTGTCTATTTCGTGTTTAATTGTTTTATTCTCATTCATTGTATTCGAATGGAAATTGTTGCAAGTGCTGGAAGGCTTTCTCGAAATACAACAATGGATTTCTGATCCAAAAAAAAAAGTATTGCATTTTAAAGTAGAAACTGAATCTTGTTTTTTGCTTGCTAGATTGGGAACTAGTTTGAAATCTTAAAATCAATATGGTTTAATGTAATGCGCAATCTAATTTCAAAGTATTGCATTAGGTAATGCTTAATGTAATTCTTTAAATATGGTTGCTTGTTGGTTCTTGTATTTTTTCTTGCTTGCTAATTGCTATTTTCGTTATGGAATATAATCCGTGGATAAAATCAAGACGGATCCGTGACTCATTGATTGGATTAAAATCCGACCGTAAAACTTTTCATCCGGATACAAATTGCATTTTTTTTAAAAACCATCACTCACAAATTACGATTGAATTCCTAAGAATCCGATTCGATGATCCAGACCTTCAGTAGCCCTTATACTGGATAATCACTTCCTTTAGCCAGATAGAGAAAGGGTAGCCTATAAAGTTGGCCCGGCAATAGGTAGCTTTTGAGATGGGGCCAGGTTCCCACTAAAGGGCGTTAGAGCTAGCAAACAAGATACGAGTATGGCAGGGGACAAGCCTCCATCTAAACGACGACCTCCGACCTTAAAATCTCCTAGAAAAGCACCTATGAAACCACCATATTATCCCCAAATTTCCCTTCTCTCTCTCTCTCTCTCTCTCTCTCTCTCTCTCTCTCTCTCTCTCTCTCTCTCCTTTTGTGGGGGTGGTTGCAACAATTTACACGAGGAAAAAGAGAGGAGGAAAACGAGAGAGAAAAATGGATGGGGTCGGAGGGATGGCGCTTTCAATTGGGGCAGAAAGAAATGATGCTAAAAAAGCAGGCTTCATTTGTATACAACAAGAGTACGTATATCCTAGCTACTGCATGTCGCCTTTTTCGTTGTACTCCATTTGTTTTGTCGTTTACATGGTCATTGCAATAGTGAATTACTAGGTGGAAGCACAATCATGACACAAAGACCAAAGTTATATAAGATTTTCCCCTCGAGAAAAAAAAGAAAAATGGCAAAAAACATTTTTATAATGGAGGCGAAGTGCACATTATTTGCATTTTGCGTCCCCCCTAACATCTTGAAGGGAAAGAAAAACTACGATGGAGATTGGAGAGTGAACTTCTACTTCCAACAAAATGGCAAAAAATGCCCTTGGCTTCACAATGAGGACACTTATTTTTCTCACCCATAGAATTAGCATATAACAATGAAGCCGAATTTAATGGGCCCATTAAAATATTATGAAACATGAGGTATAAATTTAAAAAGAAATGAAACATTAACTTTGTATTTTTTGCCAATTTTTGTTTCTATTAACTAAGGTGCGTATTAGATGGACACAAATTAAGGGGAAGAAGCATAATAACAAACCGAATACAAGAAAGTGACGTATCAAGCGACGTTCACGGGCTATGATACGAGCGGCACAAATATGTCTAAATGAGCAACGTCTAACAGGTTGTGATACGTGTATATCATAACAAACATTTTTAGTACTATCTTTATGGTATTATGTATTATTTTTTTTTAAGATTCGACAAATATTCATACTCTAGTTTTTCTATTAGTATACATGTTCTTCATTACAAATGTAAAATTCTAGCTTCGTCCTTGTCCGCAATGATATTACCAAAGTAATCCACAGATGGAAGACAAACCTTGGACCAAAAGCAAAGGCTTCACGACCTAAAAAATTTAACGTTTATCGTTCGTACAAGGAAATATGAAATTTTTTTCAAATCAATTGGCCTTATTCTAAAAACTTACTTAAGTTGGTTGTGAGAGCCCATCTCAGACTCCCACTCCCACATCCGCAAGATATGACTCATGTATGGAATATATAACAAAATGTCATGAGCTACTGTCACTACTAAAATAATGTATAAAGATCACAATAAAAAATTTGAAAAAAAAACCCTTTTTTTTAATCTCGCTATGCGGTTGTAACTGTGGTTGAAAAAAGAAGCCCTTCTCTTATAACCCAAAGACTCCACATTGTCCACGATCAATCCCTCGACCCCACTCATGCTCCATCGTTCGCTATAGGGTTTCTACCCTAGCCTCAATCTCTCTCTCACTCACTCTGTTCCAACAATTGGCGCCGACAACTCATCTCTCCTCCACCAGGTTCATTCTCTCACTCTATCTAGATCTTGTCTCTACAGATCTATATGTATTCTTCTTAAATCTTAGAAATTTGAGTTAACGAGAAGTGGGGCTGGCGTTTGAAAACCTACCGCGAACGATGGAGCATGAGTGGGGTCGAGGGATTGATCGTGGACGACATGGAATCTTTGGGTTATAAGAAGCGCTTCTTTTATCAACCACAGTTACAACAGCAAAGCGAGATTGAAAAAAAGGATTATCGTCACAGTTTTGTAATAGCCTAAAAAGTGCGATGTTTATGGTTTGTTGTAGTAGTGTATATAACTTGATTTTAACCTTTTAAGCCACATATTTAGGCAGAGTCGGCTCTGACTTTTGGGAGGCTTAAAACGAAAATCAAAAGGGGGCTTTTTTTTAAATCTTAATGAACAAAATGTAAGTAGATAAACCACACTTCCAAAAATAAATACGACTATTCATCAATAAGAAATAACCATAAATCAATAACAAAAAATTCCAAGATTTCAAACTCGTCACTCATATACGATGTACTTTTTTTTATTACAAAAGATACCTAGGGGTACTAAAATGTAGGGGGCCCTAGAAATTCATACTTTTTTGGTGGCCTAAATCGGTCGCAACGCTCGCTTTAGCTCAGGGCCGGCTCTGTATTTAGGCTAAGGGTTCGTAGGAAAAGTAGGCTGGGTCGTTACAAGTTGTATCGAAGCACAACCCCGATTTATATGGTGTGGGCCACCTCTAAAATCTGTATGAGTCACCTCTTGAATTCCAGAATAGGAGCAAACTGCTATGCAGAACTAAGTACTACAGAATGACCATCAGGGAAAGATTGCTAGCCGTGCCAATGCAGGGGACGATGGAGCGTGAGTGGGGTCGAGGGATTGATAGTGGACGACGTGGAGTCTTTGGGTTATAAGAAGCGCTTTTTTTATCAACCGCAAAGCGAGGTTAAAAAAAAGATTATCATCACAGTTTTGTAATAGCCTTAAAAAGTGTGATGTTTATGGTTTGTTGTAGTAGTGTGTATAACTCGATTTTAATCTTTGGAGCCAAGTAGTTAAGCTAAGAGTTCGCGGGAAAAGTAGGGTGGGTCGTTACAGGTTGTATCGAAGCACAACCCCGGTTTACATGGTGTGGGCCACCTCTAGAATTTGTATGAGCAACCTCTTGAATCCCAAAATAGGAGCAAACTGCTATGTAGAACTAAGTGCTACAGCATGACCACTGGGAGAAGGTTGCTAGGCCAATGCAGTGGAGATGTTGCATCATAAGGTAGAGAGATTGTGATAGCCCACCCTAGACTCCTAGTCCCACATCGGCAAGATGACTTCTGTATGGAATATATAACGAAACATCACGAGCTACTATATAACTCGAGGTTAACCTTTCTAACCACGTGGTTAGGCTAAGAGTTAGCAGGCCAGTTAGGGGTCGTTATATTGTGAGAAAAATGATATGCATGTCTCGTAAAACACACTATAAGTTAGTTTTTAAGTCAGTTTAAAATAAAATCAGTTTCGAAAAATATCATCCCGTCGGATTATTTGCAGGGCATTCACAATGCATGTATACTTGCTATATTATCTGCATGTATATATATTGTAGTGTTTTTACAAATTTCTGTTATCAGAATGCAAGAAAGAGCCATCATCATTTTGTAGAATATTTTCGAAAGGTTATCATTCATCTTGACCCTGAGGAAAGATAAAACTTACAATCATTCAAGACAGTGATTGTCATTTATAGAATGACATATAGGCCCCGTTTGGTTGTATGTAAAACATTTTACAACTGAAAAATATTTTTCATGTAAAACATTTTATAGGAAAACAAAATTTACAATTATTTTACGGTGTTTGGTTCAATTCCAATATTATATTTACACAAACTACTAACTCTTGTAATTGACCTGTTGTACTATTCAAGTGAAAGTATTTGGTGTGCCCAGGAGAGAGATGAAGGAAATTTCTGCCTTGGCTTGGTGTGCCCAGGAGTGCACGTGGGGAGAGAGAGAATCTGGCTGTTGGGGAGAGAGAGAGAGAGAGAGAGAGAGAGAGAGAGAGAGAGAGAGAGAGAGAGAGAGAGAGAGAGAGAGAGAGAGAGAGACAGAGAGAGAGGGGGAGAGAGAGAGAGAGAGAGAGAGAGAGAGAGAGAGAGAGAGAGAGAGAGAGAGACCCATTATATGTCCAACAGAGGAGGTCGTGGAATAGGCAAACGATTGCGAAAATAACTTACGCGGTTTTTTAGTGTAAGTTGTTTTACGGTGAACGATGGAAATGATTTTTCCGAAAAATTCATTTTCCGGTCTTTTTTAATAACCAAACAGTGACTGAAAACCATGTAAAATGTTTTTAGCAAAAAAATTTACGTCCAATCAAACATAGCCATAGTTTCTCCCATAATCTCCATTTTTCTCTATTGTGGTTTGTATTCTTCTTTTTTTATTTGATTGTACTCCCTTCATCAATCACACTCTTCTTCTTTTTTTATTTCTCATTATTGATGTAATTTATCACAGTATCTCTTCATATGTGAAAAGGTATACCAATGGAAGGATAGTAATTACATGAATTTCTGATGCATAAAAATAAAAATAAAAATAAAAAAATATGCGGAAATCACTATCCTTTTCCTTTGAAAAACTAAGCAAGTGATGCGATGGGGAATAATGGGAGATGAAAGATCTACGATCCCTTTAGGAGCTTTTTCATATAAAAAAAAATGACCGCAAAGTGCTTCATTCGAGCAGTTTTTCATACAAACCGTAGGATATATATTTTATGAAAAACTACTCAAATTTCCCGATTGAATTTTGATAATCCGAGCCATTCAATGTGTTTAAAACATATTTTTAAGGGCCCTTGCGAGAAATCATAAAAAAAATGACCGGAAAGTGTTTCATTCGAGCAGTTTTTCATAAAATATATATCCTACGGTTTGTATGAAAAATTGCTCGGGTGAGGCCCTATCCGGTCTTTTTTTTATGATTCCTCGCGGGGGTCCTTGAAAATATGTTTTAAACACATTGAATGGCTCGGATTATCAAAATTCAATCGGAAAATTCGAGCAGTTTTTCATAAAATATATATCCTATGGTTTGTATGAAAAAGTGCTCGGGTGAAGCTCTTCCCTGTCTTTTTTTTTATGATTCCTCGCGGGGGCCCTTAAAAATATGTTTTAAACACATTGAATGGCTCGGATCATTAAAATTCAATTGGGAAATGTGAGAATGAGAGGGATCCCTGACTTTATTAACAAGAAGTGGAACACACACACACACACACACACACACATATATATATACAATAAACTTCCAATAAGTGGCCCTTACTTAAGTTTAAATAAGGACCTAGGGGTATTTTTGACTTTTCGGACCACATTTTGACGATCCGAACCGCTCAATGTTTTTAAAACGTGATTTTAAAGGCCCCCGCGTGGAATCTCCAATAAAAAAAAATCCGGAAGGGCTTGATCCGATCACTTTTATCGAAAAGTGATCGGATCAAGCTGCTCTGGGTACTTTTTTTTGGAGATCCCCTTAAAATCACGTTTTAAAAACTATGAGCGGTTCGGATCATCAAAATTTGGTCCGAAAAGTCAAAAATGGGTAGGTCCGCATGGAATTTTAAAATAAGGGCTTCTTATTAGAAGGGGATGCTATATATATATAAGGGTCGGTTCCCCTCACACCTATAAAAACATAAATTTTAACACTCCATCTCAGCCATTAAAACCAATGGCTGAGATTAGATGTTGGGTTATTACACCCAATCACATATCTCTCACCCTCACACTATCTCCCTCTCTCTCAAACCCAACTCTGACCGCTCCTTTTCCCTCCCCTGTTGCCAACCCAAAATCCTCCATCATCGCCGGCCGACCCAACGCCGGATGGGATTTTCAATAATTGATTTTGGCAATACTCCTTTTTCATCACATTATACCTGACAGTGGTAGGTATAACAATGTCCGGGTTTATTAATTCCTAAATGTATTTGGATTGGATTATCAATCGAAATTTCAATTTCATTTTTCTGATGAGCTGATTGGGATGAAGCTTCTTGTATGACTGTATATCTTGCTGAGGTTTTGTTTTAACCGGATTGGTTATTCTCTTTGAGGGTTTATGCAAGGGTGCAATATTGTAACGCACATGAGGTGTTTGTCGATATGCCTGAATGACCGTTTTTAAATGACTTGTGATGCTGGTGAGGATGCTCAAATTTGATCCGAGATAGCGCTACGATGCCGAATTGGCCTTCTTCAAACCGGTGCATATGATGCAATTGTGCCTTGAGAAATTTAATTTTTTTGGGTTAGCTTTGTATTCATTTGTTTTTTCAGCACAGTAAAAACAATTGCCTTCATTGGTTGTGGAATCTTTCCCCTTGTATTCATTTGTTAGTCACCATTTTTTCTCCCATCTTCAACAATATTTTTTGGGTTCCTGTGTGTCCGTCCGAGCACGCGCCGGAGTTAGGCTGAAAACGCCGGAGATGTGGTCGGCCGGAGTTGGGCCGGTCGGCGATGGTGGTGGATTTTGGGTCGACAGCAGGGGAGGGAGAGAGGAGTCGACCTTGGGTTTGAGAAAGAGGGAGATAGTGTGAGGGTGAGGGATATGTGATTGGGTGTAATAACCCAACCTCTAATCTCAGCCATTGGTTTCAATGGTTGAGATGGAGTGTCAAAATTTGTGTTTATATATATAGGAAGATGATCTTATAAGGGCTCCCTTACATAGCTTATGTAAGGGATTTTTCGTTCGAGATTGAATTTCGACAATCCGAACCGTTAGATGCGTTTAGAATGTGTTTTTAAGGTCTAACGCAAGGGTTCGTAAAAAAAATACCCAGAAGGGCTTGATCCGAGCATTTTTCGATAAAAACGTTATATATAGCGTTTTTTTAAAAACTGATCGGATCAAGCCCTTCCGGGTATTTTTTGTTTTACTAATCTTCGCGTTGGACCTTAAAAACATATTTTAAACATATCTAACGATTCGGATCGTCTCGGATTGTTGAAATTCAATCTCGAACGAAAAATCTCTTACATAAGCTATGTAAGGGAGCTCTTATAAGATTCTCTCTTTTATATATATATATACTCAACTTCCTATGTGGGATCTTACACTTAAAGTGTGGGACACTTTGTTAAAGTGTGGGACTCTCATTTCCGGATCAAATTTCGACAATCTGATTCGTTCAATATGTTTAAAATGTGTTTTTAAGGGTCCACACGAGGATTCGTAAAAAAAAAATACCCGGAAGGGCTTCATCCAAGCGGTTTTTCAAAAAATACATATCTACGGTTTGTATGAAAAACTGCTCGGATCAAGCCTTTCCAAGTATTTTTTTTTTGGCTGAATCATCGCGTATGCCCTCAAAAACACGTTTTAAATGCATTGGACAGTTCGGATTGTCAAAATCTGATCCGCAAATGGGAGAATTGGTTGACTCTCACACTTTAACAAAGTGCGGGATCCCTCATACATAGGGAGAGGATCAAGTCAAGACTCCCTGACTTTAAAAACATCCGGACCTCCCCTCTCCAAGTCATTTCCCAGCCAAATGGTCGGGATCCGAATCTTTGGATGTGTTTTAAAATGTGTTTTCAAAGGCATATGCGAGGATTCGGAAAAAAAAAAAATGACCCGGAAGGGCATTATCCGAGCAGTTTTTCATGAAATATATGAAAAACTGCTCGGATGAAGCCCTTCCCGGTCATTTTTTTTTGCCGACTCCACGCGTAGGCCCTTGAAAACACATTCAACAGTTCGGATCCCGACCATTTGGGCGGGAGAGGGGAGGTCCATATTTGGCCGTAGGATATATATATATATATATATATATATATATATATATATATATGTTTCACTTTTTGTCAGGGATTCCTGACTTTGTTTAAAGTCAGGGAGGAGTCAAACGACGGCGACGCTGGTGGCGAGGGCTACAACGCCTTGCTGAGACAAGCGAGCCAAAAAGTGAAAAACCAAAATGGCGGGACAGTGGGCAAGGCTGCTAGGCGTAGAATTTGGGCGAAAACCTCGCCATTTTAATCTCGCTTGAACAATGACTAGACTAATGGAGATACTCTTACACGCTTATAGTTTACTCCATGTGTGGCTTGTTCTACGATATTCAGAAATAAAGAACTCTTTTTTAATTTTGAAGTAGAGTAAAAACTGTGGAATAAATAATTAGTTTATCCGCATGCCAAAAATGATAATTATTTTATTGAACTTAGGTGGGTGTAAACCATTTTAACGGATTCCATTTACCACCAACTGGCACCCTCCTCGTGGCCAATACTACCGACATGTATACTTTAGTCCACTTGCGTAGTGTTAATTATCAACCAACCATAATGATTTTATTACTATTATCTCTGTCTCTCTCACACATACAAGGGGGCGCAACCTAACAGTGACGGGAGTATAAAATTATACATGATAAGAGTTGTAGCGGTCCGAAATTTTTAAAAATTATTTTTGGGAAAAAAAAACTACAGTGCCTTAATCATTCATGCGGCTCGAGTATCAGTGGTCACTACCGTGAACAGGTTCATAAATTGAAAATGAACGGATGCATAGTGGTGACCGGCTAATACGCATCCGATTAATATTGTATCTTACTGGTCAGTATCAAAGTGCAACAATATTATTGATCAAAAAAAAGTGCAACAATATTACAAGGCACAAAAATTGTTACGTAATCACCTGATATTTATAACCTTATGCAGATCTATAATGTTGGGAGCTGAATTTTAGAACCAGTAATGACGTATACAAATTAGACAACAAAAAAAAAATGAAAAACCCTACATAGCCCACTTGAGTTTTACCTCAACTCTCGTAACATAAATGCTAGT
This sequence comes from Gaultheria prostrata, assembly GCA_036023075.1. Lineage (NCBI taxonomy): Eukaryota > Viridiplantae > Streptophyta > Magnoliopsida > Ericales > Ericaceae > Gaultheria > Gaultheria prostrata. The sequence continues at coordinate 1,587 of JAXBDA010003141.1, read as the reverse complement.
TGACTTGTTTTTTAGTTGAACTCTACAGACCTGATTACTATACATTACGAACTCAGCTCGACAGTACCTTAAGATCTTCTCCAGTTCTCCCTTATTCATACCTCAATCACATAGGACTCCTACGTCGTCTCCTTGTTCTCTCTCATAGCCTCTGTACTAGTATTCCGAATGAGTGTGTAAGACCTAAAAAAAACAACGATATATTTATACAGTGTAGGACAAAAACCTAAGGAGAAATAAATTACTGGAATGTATTTCTTATTTCACAAATTTTTATTCACATCAATACAGAATTATAATTGCACCCCTGTCTTTACTCAATTGTATTTCAAGCTCCATGTTATTAGACACTTAAATATCTCCCACATTAAAATGTGAGAGATATCCGTTTGTTAAATCAAAATTTAAAAAATTATATTTAATCAACCTCTTATAAAATATCCGAGGCCTTCCATTTAACTTATTCAATATATCAAATAAATATCCACGTACAGGATTTGATATAGTCGAAACTTATAAACTTACTCAATGGGGCATCATCAATCCCTACCGGGATGTGAATTTCATTAACAATTGTAGCTATTATATATGTAATGTTGCGACCCAACTCACCGACATTATTGATCCTAAAAAGATCTCACTCTCTAATGAATCAAATTCAACAATATTGAATATAAAAATCTATTACTTATTATTGGAATAAGAGCATAAGCATTCATAATAACCATAAGGTTCTAATTATCTTATAATGTCAGTAATAAGACAATTATGGTAAAGCGGTACTTATGTTCAATACACACAAGTGTACTAGCACAATGAATTGAAACTTGAACCGTTCTCCATATATACTTAAAACCAGGGCATGCCTGGGTCTAGGATCTACCAAAAATAGCCCATTTTTAGGGCCCAAAATAGAGGGATATATTAAATATTAAGTATGTCAACTATCTAACAAATAGCTCTGTGTGGTGCAGTGGATGGTATGGTTTCATCTATATAGGAGGTCGTGTGTTTGATCCCCTCCTCCTATTTTTATGCGAATAATTTTTGAGGTTGTACAAAAATTTGTTTCAAAACAAGAGGGCGGCGAGATTGGAATCCGTGACCCTATGTTCCCACACCATTACAAGCAATGTGTCATTGTATCACAAGGCCATTTTGTTTCTTATTTTGAAAAGATAATTTATATAGAAAAATTGAGAGACCCCATTTTCAAAACTTAATTGGGGTCTCATAAATTACAGGGTTGTGGTTGGTTTAAACAGATCTACTAATATTCTAATGTGTTATAATTCTACTGATTGGCGTGTCAAATGTCATCTAAGAATGTAATTAAGTCAAAACTTTTTATTCCACAAGAATGGATGATCCAATATTCTTTGTGTAAGACGTACTCTATACACTGGATCATCTACGCCATATACAATAATGTCACACAAACATTGCTCATAAAAGATTCAATAATAAATTAGTTATTAATAGTATTTACATAAAAGCATGACTTTGAAGATAATTTAGTAACCACATATATATATATATATATATATATATATATATATATATATAGTATATGCAAATTCAGTTATG
>JAXBDA010003140.1:0-36794 GCA_036023075.1 Gaultheria prostrata | reverse complement strand
ACAATATTCACGCTCGGATTCCTTCGGTCTCTGTGGATTCGATCCGGTTTTACCGGTAAATTGCTCACTCCGACACTAGCCCTACGCTTTGGGCACGCTTATAAATAACAAAGTTGGAGCGAAAGCATAAACCAAACTCACCCCATTACAATGCACGCCCAATACACGTGCCCACTTCCAACAATGCAAACTGATTTTTATGAATATGTACATAGCAAATTCTACTTGTGATAATTACACAAAATGTAAACCAAGTCAAGGCACCTTTAAAATCTCGCAATTAAAGACATAAAATGCGGTATTACAATACTTCCCTCCTTTTAGGAATTTCGTCCCCGAAATTTACTTATCAAAATATACGTAAATAAATTCCACGCTTCTGCAACGCACTCTTATTTATTTATTTATTTCCCACAACGAACTCTTACTGCCCACACAATTACATCCTAAGGTACAAGAGATTATTTTGAGGTGATACTTCACACATAAACTTATTCCAATACTCTAGAAGAAATATTACAATCTACTCAGCTCGCAACTCCTTGAAAATTCTCAGTAAAATTTCATATATCCATCTCAAACAAAGCACCACTAACGTTGATAAGCCAACACATTTACGTAACACAATTTTTTTGTTAATATACCACACATCCGACCACACATGGCAATTGATTCACGCCACAAAGGCTATATAATTCGCCACAAAGGCCAGACGCCACGAAGGCTATATAATTTGCCACGAAGGCTATATAATTCACCACGAAGGCACGCCACAAAGGCTATATAATTCGCCACAAAGGCTATATAATTCGCCACAAAGGCCACACACCACGAAGGCTATATAATTCGCCACGAAGGCATGCCACAAAGGCTATATAATTCATAGGCTCCAAGCCAGCCACAATAATTTAACCGACAATTCAACCCAATATCAAAACCTTTCTCAATTATAATAAGTTCACCCACAAGCTATACACATGCAATGTCATAATTTTCTATAAACACAGATATCACATGCAAAACATCACACGAACCCTTATGTTGATCAAACTCACAAACCATGCAAGGAATCATGTGCCACAGGTCCTTGATGATTTATTATACAACAAAACCGTTGGAAAAAGAAAAAGAAAAATATATTACAATTAAGTGAGCAAAACCCCCACTTTTTCCCTTTTTTTTTTTAAACTGACAATAATAGCCCAAGCCTTACTTGAACATGTCTGCTACACCAAAAAAGAATCAATTGCATAGCAATCATCATTAGGAGTACCCATGTATGTACTTCTAGTATTAATCACCACCCGCCACCTAGCTAGAAAAACATTAAAACATAACAAGCATCTTATGCCTAATTATACACCCGAGATAGAGTAATTAACCACGCTTGAAATTAACTTAAACCCTTGCTGTTAGACTCAACCTCATTTCATACCTTTGCCAATAAGAATAATACAAACCCAAGATCATTTCGAAAGGAAACAAAAACTAATACTCCCACCTGGAAAAGCCAACACCGAAAACTTCTTATTATTTCAATTCATCTAATTATAAGACTCATCAAAATCCCACTGTTTGGATCATGGTCACACACCCCCCACCGCTTCCTTTTCTTTTCTGATTATTCTTCAAAACAACTATTACTATAACATAAAAAAAAAATTAATAGTAATAATAACCCAAGAACATCAACTCATATGAGTATAGTTTCCAAATGACTTACCGATTTTAATCACCCACACGATCCCATTTAAGACCTACCGCCTGTGCTCTGATACCAACTGTAACAACCCGGATCCACAAGCTCTACGATATACAAACAACATAATTTTAGTCCATACCAATCTCACTTCCTTCCATACTTACATAATTTTCCATATACATTTCTCTTTATGCTTCTCAATCGACACCGCTAAACATGTAAACCTCGCCACCGCGACTGGCATACTGAAAACTCAACTACTGCGGATACCATCTCGCCGTTAATCGGTCGGTCCAGCGCTTCCTGGCTTCCGGCCTAACTCGCGTTTCTACCAGTCTCTCTCTCTCCGTGAACCCCGCAACATGTTCTGCTCTTGAGCGTGTTATCCATCCCTACTGTCTCCCCCTTTTTCTCCTTTGTTATATTCATCATTTTTAACAAATCTGCCAACTCTCTAGGTGACTAAGCATTATCATTAGACACATGTCACTTTATAAACCAAACTCACCCCATTACAATGCACGCCAAATACACGTGCCCACTTCCAACAATGCAAACTGATTTTTATGAATATGTACATAGCAAATTCTACTTGTGATAATTACACAAAATGTAAACGAAGTCAAGGCACCTTTAAAATCTCGCAATTATATACATAAAATGCGGGTATTGCAGGTGATGTCAGGCACGGTCAGGTAGTATGGGTGTTTTGTGATGTGAACAGGATGAGTGACAGTTGCGGATGCACACAGGATAGGCGCAGGAGTGTACCGAGGAGTTGCAACCGGGATGGTACGGGATGTGCCGGGGGTCGAATCAGGAGCGTGCAGGATGCTGGCCAGCAATGGTGATGCGATTGGTTGTTCAGGATATGTTCACGGGAGCTCCGGACAAAGGGATTGAGATGGAGATGAGATGATGCGCATCATGGGGATCTCTTTCTTCTGTGATTTTGTGACTAGATCCTCTTCAGGATATGCAGCTGCAGGATGTGGAGAGATAATGTCACAGATTATGTCATGTGATTGGGCATGAGCATTCGGGTTTGGATGCGGGCACTCCGGTTAGGGGGTGCAGGATTGTGATGAACCGCGGAAGATCTGGCTTGCAGGGATACATTCATTTGAGTGGTGTACCCGGTTGGGGTGCGGAGATGCTCATTTGGGAATGACACAGGCGGTTGTTAGAGCGGAAGATTAGTTTAAGCCATGGATATCTAGCAGGATTGGACGGCGTCTCGGATTCACGAGTGGTGTATCCCAGTTTTGGGGGTACGAAGGAACTCGGTGGGGGATGTGATGTCAAAGAAGGAGTCAGTCTCATCGCAGATGGTGTGTGAGATCATTTGGCGGAGTGAGCCTTTGGTGTAGGCAGATGGTAGCTACAGATATTCTATTGACAAGACAGGATGCTAGAGTGGCAGTGCGCGGCTCGACGTAGCTGCGCGCACCCCAGTGGGAGGGGGGGTGCGGGCACTCCAGTGAGGGGTACAAGCGCTCGGTTGCAGAGCGCATACACCTTGGCAGGAGGTGTGCGAGTGGAGGCATCCTAGTTGAGGGGGTGTGGTACTCAGGTTATCTGATCAGCTGAGGATCCTAGCTTGCAAGGATACATCCTTTTGGGTGGAGAATTCTGGTTTGGGAGTACGGTATAGCTCGACTGGTTGATGACACAAGCGCTCGCTAGTTATAGCTGATTGGAGGTGGCAACATGGGGGTGATACTGGGATGACTTTTACCCACTTGGGTTGGAAGGGGTGATTGTTGGGTCCGCCCCGTATGGGCCAGAGAGGCTTAGGCCCGAATGTTGTCTAGGGTTTCCTATCGAATAACCCTAGGTCTATATATACTCTTGTTGTCCCTTTTATTAGAGTGTGGTAGCATAATGTGAGCGGGACAAGCTGTGAGTGTGAGTGGGGGGGCCGGTTGTGGCCTCCCCCAGAGAGGGGGCTGGTTGTGGCTCCCCGGAGAGGTTTTTTCATGTATTTGTGTATCGATTGTGAATATATACACTATGGAGTCTTTCCTCAAGATTCTTGTGTGTGTTTCGTGTGCGTGTGTGACCCGGAAAGCACAACAGTGACAAACTTGATGGGCCAAAGAAGATAAATAGTCCGGATTACTTCTTTATGTGTGGAGTGAGAGCTATTTTTCACGTACAAGGTCTAAGGAAATGTGGTAGGACTTGCAGGCTTTCTGGAAAATGTTATGTGACTGCAGGGTTGATACCATTGTCCCCCTTCTTGATCCCCAGACCCTAATTCAATCCCCGTTCTCGTCCCAATCTCCACTGGGGGAGAATTTTCTACCCTTTATCCCTGCCCAAACGGGAAATGGGAATCTCCACAGAGAATCAGCGATCCAATTAAAACGAAATCATTCATTGTTCCACACAATTCCTTCCTAAATTCAAAAACAAGGTATCCAATTTCTTGACATTCATTTTCCACCATAAATAATCATCCGATGACAACTAAATGTCCAACACGAAAATTTAAAAAAGAAAAAAGACTCATTAGCATCCAAAATTAAAATATATTCTTTGAACCTCCAGTTTCCAACTTCAGAGAACTAAAACTAGCCTTCTAGATAGCAAAAAGTATAACGGGGATTTTGGGCTAGGATAGACTTTAGACACATACACACATCCTACCTATTCTCTAAATTTTTTTTGGGTAAATTTCACTTACCTCCCCTGAGGTTTCTGACAATTACAGGGACCTCCTTTAAGGTTTCTGAAATTCCACTGACCTCCCCTACTTTTTTAAATAAATGTCACATACCTCCCCTCCCATTAACTTCCGTTAGAAAAGGTGATGGAAAATGATGTTATGATGATGTCATGCCTCTCTCTCTCTCTCTCGCTCTCTCTCTCCTTTTTATTTTAAATCCTAAAATGTTTATAACTTTTATATTATGTATTCATTTTTTATGAAATTTATATATTTAAAATCTACTTGAAGAGATCTACAAAATGAGATCCATATTAAATGTGAAATTATGTAAAAATAAAATCTTATTTTTTCAATGCTAATTTTAATTATAATGTTACATAATTTAAAATTTCTCAATGTGTAAGTCAAAATTTTACGCAAAAATTGTACGAAACATCATAAAATACATTCTTAATTAAATGAACATGGTAAATTTGCAAGTCCATTTTTCTATTTATTGGTGACTTTATCCCAATAAAATTTCAAATTTTCAATGCAAATTTTTACTTTTTTTAGGTTTCTTTTTCTTTCTCTAAATCTAAAGCTCTAACTAGACTCCTTTTTTTTTTTTCTTTTTTTACATATTTTACCTAACCCCGTTCTCTTTTTTTTCGCATTAAAGGTAGTAATGGTCTAAACTAAAGATATCCTTTTAAGAGAAACAAGCATTTCGAATAAAAAAAATTATTAGCATGAATTTTTTTGGATTATTCTTTTACACAAATTCAAGGATCCCATTAAGAAATACATTATTTTTTGCGTGCATAATGCAAATGCAAGGTTCTCAATGGGATCCCATTGAAAAAAAAAAAAACTATCCATTATTGGTGAGATCCTTGCATTTGCATTATGCACGTAAAAGATAATGTATTAATGAGTTTTGTTTTTTTTAAAAAAAATTAGTTTTTTTTCTCAATGGGATTCTTGTATTGGTCTACAAAAGTTATCCGAAAAAATTTCATGCTACCAGTTTTTTTAGACCTTCATTACCTCTAATGCAAAAAAAAAAAAAAAAAAGATAGCGCAATTAGGTAAAATTTGTAAAACTATAGAGGATAAAAATTTGTCTAGTTAGAGCTTTAGATTTAGATAAAGTAAAAGAAATCTAAAAAAAGTAAAAATAAAAAATAAAATTACCAATACAAGCTGTGGGCTTAAGTAATTATTGATACTCTTGTTTTGATTATCAACATGTGAAAATATTTCTTATGGGAATTAAAAAATTAAAAAAAAATTTAGTAAAAGAAAAGATTGTTCTACAAAGAAAGTAAATAATTAAGTTATTTTTTCACGCATTTCAAAATTTTTATGCAATATAAACTCAAACAAGGAAAAAAAATAAACTAAAATTTTAAATTAGGGGCATTAACGGTATTTCACCATCAAAGTTAACACCGTTAGGCGATTTTTAATGGCAGGGGAGGTATGTGACATTTATTTTTTAAAAGTATGGGAGGTCAGTGGAATTTCAGAAACCTTAGGGGAGGTCCCTGTAATTGTCAGAAACCTTAGGGGAGATAAGTGAAATTTACCTAATTTTTTTAAAAATCATCCCCGAATCTTATCCGATCTCTCTAAAACAATCCCCGAATCCCCAACCTATTCGGGGCAAGTAGGGTAAGATTGTGCGAAATGGCCATCATGAAAGCTAGAAAAATAAAAGAAAATTCCGTGCCCACTTGCTACAAGGAATATTTCCAAGTATAAATGGGAGGCATGCATTTGCTTGGTAGGGCTATATGGAAGGAAGAAACAGAATGGAAAGAAATGGACATACATGGGTGATTGCTGCTTTGGTGTTGCTACTTGCACTCCTAGGGGTGGCAACACCCGTTCTCACCACCACTGCTTCTACTGCTACCACTGCAGGCGGAGGAGGACGAGGCCGTGCTCCTTTGCAGACCTCTGATGGTACAACTCAATTTGCTTCTTCTACGCAATGATATTAAACTTTCCATTCAAATTTCTACTAATTTAAATTTAATCATGCTTGTGTTATTTAAAGGTTGTAGAATTTGCTGCCGTGCGAATACCACCACGCAGCCGAAAGATTGTGCATATATATTTCCCTTCTGCTGTCGTTGCTGTGGTTCGGGCTGTTGTCCTTGAGACTTGAGAGAAACTGAACCCTCCGATTCCCAGGGATAGCAGCAGGGGTAACTAGTGGACACTGGACAGTACTTGGGAACAAGTTCATCCAAAATCCCTTTTTGTTTTTGTTTTTCCCTTTGGGCCCTTGGCGTTTTCAGTCTCGGGTCCCTTTAATCTTTGTAATTCGTTTTCAAAGATTAATAAATTCTTTGCTTAGCAAAAAAAAAAAAATCACCTGCCCAATAAGAAAAACAATTTCAACCATGATCTGCTTTCTGGTTCAACGGCTACGAGATTTGGAAGTTTTTTGTGGTGTTATATGCAGTCTTTTGCCAATCAAAAAATAATGTAATATAACCACATTCCATGTTTGAATGTCTCTGAATACATTTAATTCCAAGTTGAGGTCCTAGTTCAAAGATTTCTTGAGCTATATGGAGACGTTCACATGTTCTCATGGTTGTCGAATTTTTAGGTTTTCCTCGTAGCTGAAATTTAAGCATTAAATTTTAAGAATAACACCGGGGGTTCGAATCCCTCTCCATCCACGATGTCGTTTTGTATTCGGCCCGGAATGCCTCTGTAGTCTTTCTAATACTCATGCCTTCTTTGTTCATTCATTTTATTTTAGTTTAGTTGCGGTCGCCAGCAAGATACAGCAAAGCCAAAGCAATACTAAACGAGAAAAGCCCTTTCGAATATCCTACACTACAATAACTTGAATAACTTTCAATTCAATATATTGGCTGTAGACTACCAACCTATTGTTCACTAACAGCTTAATTAGACTATGAAAAGCCCAAATACAGACACTCTTTACACAATACAAAATCCGAAGTCCCTATAAGTGATCCCAACAACAAATCTTCGTTCAAAAATTGAAGGGTCGAGGAACTGATCATCCCACGACCATCTAAGTAACAAGTCCTTTTGCAACTTTTAGTCGTGAGTTAGTTTATAAACTATCCAATCGACCCATTTCGGACCCAAACTTTTCGTTGCACCCATTTAATCCTTCCGTTAGCTGATTCATAGATTCGACAAAAAATTCCCAAATTTTAGGTTCCAGGAGAATTTGGGAGGGCAAAGCAGACACTTCCCCATAAATATCTCAGAAACACCTTCAATACAAGCTAGCCAGGCAAAATGTAACTTTCTTAAAATGGGTGCGTATTGTTTTATGTATTTAAGTTGGGTGATTATGTTAGAAATGATCAAAAAAAAAAAAAAAGCAAAGTTTTAGTGCTAATTCCACAGTGGAAGCTGAGCTAATATCATTAGTTTCAGCAAGTGAGAAGGCTAATTGGTTGAAATATTTATTGAACGGAATTCCACTTTAGGAAAGGACAAAACATTTACCTTTGCTTTTAAAAAATGGGTGAATATTGAAATTTGATAACAGGAAAAGTGTGGTGAGTAGTCAATATTGAATATTAAAACTTTCCAATGCAAACTCTTACACAACCACACAATATATATATATATATAATTTGGGGCTTCAAGGATCCTTGAGCATAAAACCTATGCCTCAATTGCCTTGCAGCCAAATGTTTGAGACACGAGTTTATTTTGGAAGTCATATTATTATTTGTTAAAGTTTTCCAAGAAAAACGTGTTCCGTTCACGTGGTACTGTTGTCCGATCAATTTTTATATTACTGTATATGTGACAAACTTAATGAGCCTAGAAAACAAACAATTCAGATTACATTTTTATGTAGGGAGTGGGAGCCATATTTGGGTAACGGCCGCCTAGGTTCTAAGGAAACGGGGCAGCACTTGCAGGCTTTGTTGAACATCATGTTAGTGGAATCCTTTCTTGCAACTTCCTTTTTCTCTCTAAACTTCTTTCTTTACCAATAAAGAAAAAAAAAATGTCCATGCCACTTGCTAAGGAATATCTCAAGTATGAATGGGAGGCGTGCATGCATTTGCTTGGTACATTGGGGATTTATGCATGGAATAAACAGAATGGAAAGCAAGGGTAATACAAAGGTGATTAATGCTCTGTTGTGGCTACTTGTACTCTTAGCAGTGGCAACACCCGTGCTCACCAACACCACTGCTTCAGGTGCTACAAGTACCGCAGGCAAACGAGGTGCTGCTGAAGAGATGGTTCATCCCCAAGCTGGTACAATTCAATCTGCCTCTCCTATGCAGTGATAATAAATGTTTGATTCTTATATATATTAACACGCTTCAAGAAAGAAGTCTCACTTACGATATTGATCACAATCGTCCTTGTCGCGGATGTGATATGTGTGTGATACTAACACACTTCTATTGTTTAAAGGTTGTTGGTGCTGCCAGTTCCCAGGGTTGACAGAAGCAGGGGGAACTAGTAAATGCTCTTCCCAATGCTGTAAAAAGGATTGTTGCCATTAAAAGAAGGTGAAGCGTCCCATTCCCAGGGACAGCAACAGGGGAAACTAGTGGACAGTACTTATGAACAAGTTCCACCAAGATTTGCTTTCCGGTCCAATGGATACGAGATTTAGAAGTTTTCCATCATGTTGTTTGCAATGTAATACAGCCAAGTTCCATGTTTGAATGTCCGTGGATACATTAATTCCAAGTTTGGGACAGGTAATTAGTTGAAGAATCAAACATTTATTATCACTGCTAATTTAACAATTCTTATCATGTGGCTGATGGGGACAAGTTTTGGAAGCCAAAAATCACACTTAAATAGGGACGGAGAGCCTGGATTTAAGAGAGGAGGAGGCATAAACTTATAAATTGGAATTCCACATATTCGCGTGGATGTTGAATTTTTAGTTTTCCTCACATATAGTTGAAATTCAAGCATGAAATCTAAGAAATAATATTCTATAGCCACTTTCTATTTAATGTACATTTTACACTATATATAAGATTCTAGCATGGTTAGAGGCCCGGGCCTCCCCACCCCTATACTTCCCCCTGTCCCTGCCATCATAACTATGCAATCATCCATACACAGTTTGCTTTTTTACAACCACAATGCTTAGCTACAATAACTTGGATAACTTTCAATTCAATATATTGACTAAAAGTTTAGTTAGAACATGAAAAACCCAATTACATAAATTCATCTTAGAATGCAAAAACCTAATGTCCCCATAAAATCCAAGGCAAAGAAATGAACCACATACTGCAGAAATTAGAACTTGAAGAACTACTATCAGAGGGACACATCTAGAACATCCCCCATTGTGAATATTAACCACTCAATTACATAACGTTAAACCTAAGAAGACGTAACAAAATATTACTCAATGGTATAACATTTACCAAATGAAGGCATAGCATTTTCACCATTCAATGGCACAGCATTTTCAAAATGGCATAACATATTTTGACTCACTTTTTTTACGTTGACCCCGTCATAACATTAATCACACAGTACTATAACGTTAACCATAACATTAACTTTTAGAAGCGGGTTTTTTTCTTTTATAGCATTTTCCCTATTAGAGATCCCAACAACAAATCTACATTATCCCAATACCATCAAAGTCACAGCTCTTTTGAGCCCAACTTTTGCAACTTTTGGTAGCAGAAACTGTATGTTAGATATTATGTAATATTTTATCATTAATTGAATCCAAAATCATTGATGCTACTTTACTAAATCCACTTACATTGGCATATGATGCATTTGGGAGGCCCTCATGTGATTTTAACAGGAAGGACAAAGTATTAACTTTACTTTTGAAAATGGGTGCACAACCTTTTTGACATCAGACAAATGTGGAGCAAAGGTCAATATTCAAGAGGAAAAATATGAAATGTGGTGTTGTGATTTCACTTGAGTGATGTCATGTAGATGACATCACCATGATATTGTCATATTCCTTTAAAAAACAGAAAGGGAAAATTAAGGGTAAGTGGTACCAACAAGGTTTAATTACTACTCTACTGGTCTGAAGTTTCGAAATTACCAAAACGATGGCATCCCCGATAACCAATGATCAATGTATGGAACAAAAATAAGAAACAAATACACTATGAGATCAAATTCATCTAATACAAATGGCAAGTCGAAAATGGATACCCCAAAGTGGGCCCATAAAATCATTACTCTTTTAGAGATATTTAGACCTTTCATGGTAAGTCACACAAAAAGAATAAACAAGTTCATAAAGTTATAAGAGCAAGTCCATTTAACACAAATGGAAAGTCAAAAAATGGTGAAGCAAAGTACATTATAGATTGAAAACGGTAAGAGTTCATAAAAAAAGCACGCATAATCATTGTGAGCAATTAAAATGGGACAGAGGGAGTAATTGTATAAACTCTAAGTTAGATATTATGTAGTAGTTAATCGTAATGGAATCCAATATCATTGATGCTAGTATTTTAAATCCACGTGTATGTACGTATGATGCACATGGGCAGCGCTCTTTTGTTTCGTGCTTATCCATGTACAAGGAAGGACAAATCATTAACTTTGCTTTTGAGCGCACATTGTTTTTTATATATATGAGAAATTGAAAAGTCAATATTGAATTGGAGAAAATATATATTTTTTTAACGGGAGTCAATTGCATAGCATCGAAAAGTCAAATGACACTTATTACAAAGATTGCAACCAAAATACACTGAAAGTAATTTAGATAACAATCCAATAAACAAAAGATAAACTACTAAGCGCAATGTAACGATGCCCTCTCAGACATCGAGGTGTAAGCCAAGAGCTCGCTAACCCATACTGCGTAGCGCAACCATCCATTGCGTGGGCAAACCGAGCCAAAGTCGGGTTTAGGGTGAACCATAGATGAAGGAGACTAAACTCCTTACGGATCGTGAAGATTACAACCAAATTAGTACAACGGCGCAGGTGCAATCCGGACCATAACAACCAAACAAAAACAGCTAAAAAAAACTTAAAAACAACTAATCACAACCCAATAAACACGGAACCACCCGGAGCACCTATCACTGAGTTGAACCGGGACAGGCCGGATGCACTGAGCTGAAGATGAGCTGCTTATTCCCACCACCATCCCCACCAGATCTGGAAAAACCAAATCGGTAACGACCGGACTGAAAGGCAGCCGGTAGCAAAACAAGAAAGCAAAACTCACTTCTCTGCCTCCTCCTTATTTGAACCCCCACCAGCCGACACCCACCTCACAATCACCCGTTGCCGAACTGACCGGAGCCGCGCAAAAGCATGAAGCAATCGAGGATAAGAGGAGATGAAACACACTAATGGAGGAGAAGAGAGGGAGGAGGGGAGGAGAAGAGGTAGAAGGAGGGGGGAGGGGCTGCGGAGAGGCAGCAGCCCCCACCCCAGAAAAAGGAAATTAGGGCCGGCTGTATCCTAGAGACGAGAAAATATTGGCTCCCGTTCAAAAAAAAAATTTTGAGAAAATATTAAATGCAATAGATGTAATTATTTAGGTCTCGCACATTTGATGCCCTAGGCCACTCTATATAGCACTATATATTCTTGCGAGACCCACAATTAGGTATATGGCCGGCACGTGAATTTGTGGTTCTGAAGTGATTTGTAGTATCACATGGCTGTGCTCTAGGAGTACTACATAGTACACATGCAATAGTCACTGCTTAAAGATTATAATGATGTTGATTGGAATACTTTATCAAGTGATTCACACCCTACGATATGTTATATATATTTAATTTGGGTGGTGGTGCTATATCTTGGAAATGATTGAAAACGCAAAGTAGTAGTAATGCTAATTCCACAATGGAAGCTAAGCTAATAGAATTAGTTTGGACAACTGAGCATGCTAATTGGTTGAAAGATTCATTGAACGAAATCCCACTTAAGGAAGGACAAAGCATTAACTTTGCTTTTGGAAAATGGGTGAATATTGTTTTTTATATCAGGAAAAATGTGGTGCATAGTTAATATTGAATAAAAAATACTAAGGAGGCAATTTAAAATTGGCATTTTCACTTGGGTTAACATTTGTTTAATGTTACTCCCTCCATGGATTTTATCATCAACTTGATGAATTAATTTCAAGATATAAGACTTTCCTATTAGAACAGGTTGTTCAAAAGGATCGCCGGTTCTCTTTTTTAAGTGTGTGACTTCGTAAATCCAACTTATTAAATAAACATCTTTATTACATCTTTCACATCAACTTTACCTCCACTTTATACTTTTCACATCACCTTTACCTCAATTTTCCAAAATTATCTCCACTTTTACCCAATAACTATTTATCCACTAACTTTTTAAAAGAGCAAAATGATAATTGTATAACTTTTACCCATTAACATTTCAAAACACACACTTATTAAGGGACATCCCAAAATGAAAATGTCCACACTATAAAAGGGACGAAAGGAGTATTTTTCTTCTTAAGATGCAAAATTATTAATTGTATCTTTATATTCATGTTTTGCTAGTATGGATTATTGGCAAAAGTCAAACTTCTTCCTTCCTTTTATACAGTGGCAGCTTCAGAAATATTTTTCGCGATGGTGTTCAGAAAATCTATTAAGGTCCTCTAGAAATAATAATTGTACATAAATAAAAAAAATATACCATATCAACGTACAATACCACCAAAAAACAACGGGGAGTGATTTTCACACCCCCCAAATTGTCATCCACTCTCTTTTTTGTCTTCTATAGTGAAATTTTCATGTGTTAAAATTTCATTAAAAGACCAAAAAAGGGTGTGGATAAAAATTTGGGTTGCTCTCATCGACTTTTAATATTTTGAAACCGTTGCATAATAGCATTAGTATCAACGGTATCGAATACATCGCTCTCAATATAAGTAACCAACACATTTAAGATTAGCCATTTGATTAAGACCTCTTCCACTTCTAAGATCACCGTTGTCTAACGCTTTTTGGATGTTAGCAAATTGTGCATTTATAAGAGCATCTTGTGTTTTGCAAGAGCCTCAAACAAAATTTCGAGGGTTGACGGTTCAAAGATTTCGAGGGTTGACGGTTCAAAGATTTCGAGGGCTCCTCTAGCATTTACCTTGTCTTCGACTTCAACCTGTTTACCGCTAGTGCTTTCTTGATTCTCTCCATTTTTGTTTTGTATTTACAGATGTGGGAGCCCAGAGAATAGAGATAGACTTCGGGTTCAAGATCCGACCCATACCCTTTTTTCTTTTTGCTAAATTACAGATCTTTTTTCCTTTTTGATTAATTACATATATATCAGTCTCTAGATTGTGGTTTGGGCTAAGTTCGGACCGAGATTTGAATGGGATGGGCTAAAATGTATCCGTCATGGGGATTGGGTGTTCAAACATCTAGGGTAGGGTGTTCAAACATTTTGGTTAAGTTGTTCGAAATGATAAAAAAATTTAAAAAAAAAAATTTCATGTATTTCTTAAAATATTTTTCCAGGGTTTTTGGGTGATCACCCTCGGCTCCAAGTGGAGCTGTCTCTGCTATGAAAGAGAATAAATAGGATTTCGACTTTCATGATACCCCTTCCATTCTTTTTTAAGTGTGTAGCTTCCTACGTAATTTCAACTTTTTAAGAAAGCATCATCATTACACCTTCTACATCAACTTTTATATTCACTTTCCACTATTGCTCTTGATGAAGACATCATCATTAAACTTTATCCACTAACTTTTCAAAAAGAAATCTACTTTTAAGGGCAAAATAAGAAATATACCAACTTTTACCCACTAACTTTTCAACATCACACTTATTTAGGAACATCCCAAAATAGAATACAATACTCTTTTTAAGGAACGAATAGAGTAATAAATTAGTAAGATCATTGGAAATACTCTTGTTTGGAATTGGGGCCTACTGTAGTTATTACAAAAAAAAAAATTCCAATATAAACTTTTGTGTGTGTACATATATAAATAGGAAGTGATAAGTAAGATTGCCCGCATGGAAGAAATCGACGAAAAGCGGTATAGAGCAATGTTGGCCGGGGAGAGAAGGAAGCTCGATTCATTTATTTTTTTCCCCAGGATTTCTTCAGCTTTTAGGAGTTGTGGCTAAGAGGGTGTTCGAGACCATCATTTTCAGCTTTTCATTTTTAACTTATTGACTTTTTAGCTTTTTGGATTATGGTCAGAATGTGTTTTGAATTTGGTAGGAGTGTTTGGGAGAAATGTGCAGAATGTATTTTGAAACAGGAGTAGTGTTAGGGAGATATGTGTAGAATATATTATGAAGGTCTTTTCGTTAATCAAAATGAGAAAAGTGAAAAATGAGAAATCAAAAAGCTCCTCTCAACCTATTTTTAACTTCTCTTCTCTAAACTCAAAAACCAAAAACTCATTTTGAAAGAATGTATTTTCACTATGGTGTGCCAAACACCTAGAAGTAGAAAATACAAAAACCAAAATGCAAAAAAGAGGTGGCCAAACACCCCCTTATTAGGTGCTAGGGGACTGAATGGGTGGGTGGTTTTTTTGTTGTTATTTTGGTTGGCTTCTCGCCAATCTTCGGTGGTTGTTTTTTTCCCTTCGAGCCAGGCGGCATTCGATTTTCAGAGTGTATGGAGTTGCCTTTCTTGTAATTGCTCTTTTCTCCATTGTGATACCTCTTGTTTTGAATTCTTTTAATCTTTGTAATTTATTTACAAATAATAAAAAAATTTGCTGTTCAAAAAAATACATATATATAGAACACCTCTACAAAAAATTTGGGGCTTCCCAAATCTAGAGCCTAAAAGATATGCCTCGCCTTATGGTCAAGCCCGACCTGGGTGCACCCCCTTAGACATGTTAACTTTGCCTCGAGCCTAAAAGATACAAGTGTTAAAGATACGAGTTTAGTTTGAAAGTCATTTTATGAGTTGTTAAATTTTTTCAAGAAAATCGTGTTCCATTCACGTGGAACTGTTGTCCAATCAATTTTTTTTATTATTGTTTATGTGACAAACTCGATGAGCCTAAGAAAATAAGCAATTCGGACTAACCTGCCTTCTCCGACCATCACCAACCTCCGACGACAACCACACTATGCTCGCCGACCACCGGAGCTCCGTTTCCGGCGACCGGTGACCTCGGAAAAATTCGCAGTGAATACAAAATGATTACTGCGAATTGTTAAACCTTCCGGCCGACCGGAAAAATTTACTACGAATTTTTACTGCGAATTTGTAATTTTTTTTATTAAAACTCACTTTTTTATTTTTTCTAAAAAAAAAACATTTATATCAAGACAAAAACAAAGAATCTATCCAATAAATTCACTGCGAATTTTACGAAAAATTACGTACGACATCAGTAAATGATTCACACCCAGGTAATACAACAAAGCTCAGCTTATACAAATTCAACAAAGCTCAGTTTATACAAAGATCAGTATATGATTAATGATTAATAGTAATGGCAGGAATCGATGTGTTTTCAAAAATCATAGAAGGCGATGCTTACAAATACTATTCAATTTTTGACTGCGAATTTCTGACAGTGGATACAAACAACGATATTCAAAAACAAAAAAAATTACATCCGAAAAAAAAAATTGTGGAAATGGATCTAAAATTACATCCAATCTGTTCCTCATAAACGGAGGCTAAAAAATCTGCGATTTTAAAAAAAAAACAGCCTGCGAATTTGTAATAAAGATAATCAATTCTCCGAAACAGAACCCTCCAAATTTTGTATAAACACTGCGAACTTGTAGATCTAATAAAAAAATACCTAGTTTATTGCGAATTTGTAAACTGAGAACTCGTAGATCATGGGATTCAGATCTCCCATCTCAATCTAGGCCCAGAATAGGAGTTACGAATGGCACAACATCATCATCATCGTGCGTATGGGTGCGGCGCATGGGATTCAGATCTCTCATCTCAAAAGCCAAAAGTGCACGCAATCAGTGAGATTAGGATATTTATGTGCAAAATGTCTTCCCCTCTTCTGTATTTTGGTGTTCAGATGAAGAAAAAACTTGGAGTCAATTCCCTCCAAATTTGTCTTCCCCTCCTCTGTATTTGGTGTTGCAGCAGTGATGAGAGAGAGAGAGATCTCTGGTGCGCTGATGAGAGAGAGAGAGAGAGATCTCCGTTGAGAGAGAGATCTCCGGCAGTGATGAGAGAGAGAGTACAAGAGTTGATGGTGTTTGGGTGGAAGTGGAGGGAGTGGTTGGAGAGAGAGAGAGAGAGAGAGAGAGAGAGAGAGAGAGAGAGAGTATGCAGTAAATGAGTGCATAGGCGGTAAATGAGAGCCAGCTGAGTGATTGGAGATTGGGAAAGCCTATGAATAAATTATTGCTTTATGTGTAGGTGCATGTTCCCCATGCCAGCCGAGTGGTTGGAGATTGGGAAATTACCCCAGTTGGCTTTAATAAATAATTCGGCTGAAACGTGCGTGTTCCCCATGCCACCACGCGTGCTGGGGTAATTTCATCAGAAATTCCACTACTTACCTTAATGGGAAGTTTTTGCTTGTGGAGGTGAGCTAGTGGTATAATTACAATCACAAAAAGTGATCGGCCCGTAAAATCCTCTTAAATGTGATATGATTAGATTACATTACTTACTTTACAATCTTCATCACAATCCAATAACTTGCTGCCACCTGTCGCAACCACAACCCTCCTCACGAAAACTCATTCTGCAATAATATATTAGATCAACCTATCGTCTTGCCATGCATTTCTTTCTTGTAACTTCCTTTTATCAACTAAAATTCTTGCTTTTGCCGATAATTAAAAGGTTAAATTCCACGGAGACCCCCTCATCTATTCTCATTTTTCATGGAGATCCCCTAACCTTTAAAAGCGTCCCAACTCACCCCCTCATCTATGCGAAATGCAAAACACCCCTTACTCCGTTAGCGGAATGACGAAAATGACTATAATACCCCTTAGAAATTACCCACACTCACCCCCTCATCTATGAAAATTACCCACAATCCCCCTCTCTTTCTTTTTCTTTTTTCCAAGTTTGAAATTTTTTCTCTAAATATGTATATTTGTTTAATTTAAAAACAAACAAAATAAAATAAAACAAAACAAAGATAGGTTTATATATTTTTAATTTTTGGAAAATAAAACAAATACACCTCATAAAATGAAACATATACATCTAATTTTTTTAAAAAATAAAACAGATAAACACATTTAGAATAAATAAACCCCTTTAAAACAAACACACTTTAATTTTTGAAAACAAAGCAAATACACCTAATAAACATTTGAAAATAAAACACTCCCTATAAAACAAATACACTCTCTTTCTCTTTCTCTCTCTCCCAAATCTGCTATTCCAGGAGTAATAAGCAATCCACCGCCATTTATTGGACTGAAACCCACCTTCCATTTACACAACTCTGCAGCTATCCCATTAAACATCTGATTTCAAAGTCCACTTTATTAGAGTGAAACCCACCGTGTTAAGATCGGTCATCAATCATCGACCATTTTTTGCCTTCTCATAATTGTTTCTGATATTTTCCTTTCCAGAAATCTTTGTTCATCAATCACTGGCGAAACCCGCAACCAGTGAGATCGTCGATTTGCTCCGATCCGATTTCACTATCGTATCTCTCCTGAAACCCGTCACACCTAACGAAGACCCACAGCCCCCTATCTTGCACGAATCCGGTTTGGCCGCAAATTCTCTTTGCAGCGGACGACGGAATCGAGAAGTCGGCGACGGTAACATGAGGTAGACGATGATAACGTGAAGCCCACAAGTGTGTGGGCCAGTGTTTGATTCTGATTTTGCTTTTGATTTTGATTTTGACGTCTCAAATCCTCGAATTCCTTTTTTTTTTTCAATAATTCTCGTTTCTTTAGCTTATACAGATATATACTTCCTCCGTCCCAATTTGTTTGTTCCTTCTGGGGAAATGGGTTTTTAAGGGGTTTGAAAATTTTGTATTGTCTTTTCTTTTTTGCCCCTAAGTCCAGTTAATATTACTGTGGCTAATTTTGTGGGGCTAATTGTTTATAAGAAACTCAAAACATATGCAATATGGATCTTGTTTGATAGATATCAATTAGTAGTTTTATTATGCAAAGTTTTCAAAATCATAAAAACCGTTATAAAATAAAAGATAATGGACAAGCCAAATGAGATGGAAAAAGTACTTTTTCAGGGTAAAATTGGAAAGTGGTCATGTTTTGATGGATGTTTTTAGAAATGAGACAAATATTTTGGGACATCCCAAAATGGAAAGAAGGACCAGTAATTTGGGACGGAGAGAGTATACCACTCTCTCTCTCTCTCTCTCCACATAGTAGTAATAGAAAAGCAAAGATGGTTATGGGTTATGTGGATTCATATTTATATATTGTTATATATATCTTGTATATCTGTATATTAATCGTATATTAATTTGTATGTTTAGTTGGTTTCGATTCAAGACCCAATTTTTATTTTTTGATCGGCAGGGGATGAAGAGAGTTTGTGTGTGTTGAATGAGGCTGAAGGGTATTTTGGTCTGAAAAACGCACCAATCTCATTAGGACAAACGGCTGTGTAACGGAAGGGGCCGGGATGGCTAACGGTCATAGATGAGGGGGTGAGTTGGGATGCTTTTAAAAATTAGGGGGTCTCCGTGGAAAATGAGAATAGATGAGGGGGTCTCCGTGGAATTTAACCTAATTAAAAAAGCGAATTAAAGACGTCACGGTAGTGGAATATGAACACCTAGAAATTAAAAAATGGTCCATTTCCACTTCATAAAGAAATAAGTCAAGTATAAATCTGAGGCATGCATGCATTTGCTGGGTACTTGGGGATACATGGAAGGACGAAACAGAATGGAAAGAAAGGGAAACACAAAGGTGATTGCTGTGGCTACTTGTACTCTTAGCAATGGCAACAGTACCCATCAGGGACAGAGCCCGGAAAGACATACGGGGGTGGCGCCATTGAACGAAAGTCTACTAGTATAGTTAAATCCCTTTGTGCCAAATGATAGCCCACCAAATTAAAGAGCTAATCGAGATAGTTAATTTGATACAAAGAAACTCGAAAAAACATATACGAAAATATTTGACTTTTTGTCCGAAAATCTCTTATCTTTTCGTAAGGAACTACCAATATTCACTCCGAAAAATTAGAGATTTTCTGATGGTGGACCACCTTAAATCAAATATAAAGTTGGACATACTACTTAAGAGTGGAGGTGCAGCAAGAAAGACATTGTTAAAGAGAGAATGAGAGAGAGGAAAAAAGGAGAGAAATGTTAAAAGAGAGACAATGTTAAAGAGAGAAATAAAAGGAAAGAGGGAAAAGAGAGAGAGAGAAATAAAAGGAAACGGCAGAAGTGGGGTTGGAACCCGCAACGTCTTATGTAGAGCAAAATTTCTTCAACCACTGAGCTACAGCATCAACACTGGTAGTGCGTGGCAAAATAATATATATAATAACGTCTAGGAAACACCAAATTTATTTATTTGTTTTTTAACTTTTCAAGAACCGGGGGTGGCACGTGCCACCTCCCCTCTTGAGCTCCGTCCCTGGTACCAATTCTCACCACCACTGCTTCTGCTGCTACCACTCCAACCGTAGGAGGAGGGCGACGAGGAGGTGCTCCTATGCAGACCTTTGAAAAGATGTTTGTTGGTACTCGATCAATTTCATTATTCTATGCAATGATAATAAACGTTAATTCTATTCATATGTAACATGCTTCGAGAAAGGAGGCCTATTTTGGCTTAAAAATTGATGTATGTTTATTTTTTTTTATCCTTATTCAATTTTTTCGCATTTGTTAATTTTACATTAACCTTTTTTGTATTATTGCTTTATTTTAACGAGAGAAATGTAAAAAGTAAATAAATTATGAACCAAACAAAAAAAAATTTTAATAAAGACAAAAATAATCCAAAAAGTTATCTGATTATTTTTATTTTTAATGAACTCTTTTTTAAATCTTGATCATAGTTTTTTACATTTTAGATTTCTCCCATCGACATGCATGAACTAATTAATAATTTAAAAAAAAAATTGATGCAAAACTAACACATGCGATTTGTTTTTAATAAGGATTATTTAGGCCAAAAACAAACCTCGTAGTCTCACTCATGGTATTGATCACGTCTGTCCTTGTCACAGATGTGATACGTGTGTGTTACTCAAATTTCTACTAATCGAACCATGCTTGTGTTGTCTATAGATTGTATTTTCTGCCGCGAGGGGCATCGGCAGGGTGAGAGTTGCTGTAAAGGGACTCGTTGTTGCCCTTGAGGGAAACTAAAGCGTCCCATTCCCAGTGACAGAAGCAAGGGTAACTAGTGGACAGTACTTATGAATTAGTTCAACAAGGATCTGCTTTCGGGTCCAAAGGTCTATGTTATTGTTCTTTATGAAGTGTCACAATTTGAATCATACATTAAATACATATGGATATAAATCTATATCTGTATTTAAACTATTATGCGGAAAACAGATATAACGGGATCTTGAATTCAACACATCTCAAGAACAATAAATTAAACGTACCTTTGTTGGCCATCGAGATTAGAGATCAAGAACAAACCCCTTAATTAGAATCACCTTAATTCCAGGCTCACCTTCTTCTCTCTGTCTCTAGCTTTCTAGAATACCCAATCACTTTAATTGATGAAAAACCGTATGTAGAAGGGGTGGGTATTCTATCCTTTTATAGAGGAGAGGAGAGGAGAGGGCCTTAAAGATACTATAAAAGACTCCTAATCCATCAAGGACTCTTTTATGTAGAGTAATTCCCAAACAAACTTTAATTGGTTATAATGACGAACCTTATCTTTTATTGGCTTATATGATATTGGAGTCCCAATTGTAATAAACATGCATAAAACATACAGTCTTAGTGGGACACAAAAAAGTGAGTCTAACATTCTCCTACTTGGCCCACTAAGCCGATTGAGATGCAAAGTGTAACTTTTCAAAATATGCAATTTTGTTGTAAACGACTCGAGTGGACTCCACATTAAAAACTTAGACACGTGATCACGAATTTAAATAAGCCAATAGGTTCAAACCAATTAGAAACTTTCGTACTGTGATTAATTCAGACTACCAATATGAGTCATAGCGGTTGTGTGGCACAATGCCATATTCCCTTCTATGCACCACATCATTGATAATCATCATTAACCAAGTCCTTAATAGGAAAATTTCATTATTTAGGCCGTAATGCCTAAAAGCCCCTGTAATTTGTCTTGTCAAGACATTTCCTGTTGTACAACATCCAACATAATATGTGCACGCATAATTGGAAACAGGAAATCAGAAACAAACTGTAATGTGCGAAGAAATAGTGTCGTTTCTGGACTCGTTCTCTAATAACCAAGTACATTACTTTCATGTGCTTGGAATCACTTAAATACTTGATATTCTTAGAGAATAAAAATGCAGCGAAATTATTTTCATAAATCTTCATTCGGTCTGGTAAGTGAGTCGACGACACCAAGACCAAAGATGAAGTTCCGCAATCCTAAAACATGACATGTGGCCTCCAAGTATGTCACAAACTCGGTCTCCATTATGTATGAAGCAGCAAAGGAATGCTTCACAATTTCGTGAGATTGCTCCACCATCCAACAGAAAGAAAAATAAACGACCATATTTACTTTCTGCTATCGAGACAACCAACAAAAACTAAATTGGAGTATCCGATTTTTTAAGTGAGCATATAGTCCTCTAACATTATGTTTTTATGACTATCAACAAAAACTCCCTAAATCATTCATATGCTTTCTTAAGGTACTAGTTTTCACTTAATTTATCACCCTTCAACATGGGTGCATCATTGACTGAGCAACACTGCATAAATCACTCCAGAACTTGATCGGTATACCCTTTCTGAGATAGTCATATCAATATTTTTCGAGATCGATCCCTAAAGATCTCTATGCCAAAACATAAGATATCTCACACATATCAACCATCTTAAAGTTCTGAGCAATATATTCATTGATTTCATATAACAAATCAAGATTACTGCTAGCTAACAGAATGTCATCCATATATAGATTCACAATAATAAACTAACTTCCACTAACCTTCAGATATCTTTAAATCAAAAGGAGGTAATGGTATCATTATACCTTAAGAACCATTGGATGGAAGCTTGTTTAAAACCATATATAGTTTTCTTTAATCTGCAAGCTAAATACTCTTTTTCTTTTATTTGCGAATTCCTCTGGGTCTTCATGTAAACTTTGTCATCCAAACTACCAATTACAAAAGCGATTTTCATAGCATACCGGATTTTTCCTTAATCCCAATGTCAAAATTAGATTCCCGTAGATACACCACATATATATTAGTAATGGCAGGCCTTCTTTCCCTCTGAGATCTACTCAGAACTGCCAATTGTGAAAGTTCTACGTCATTTCAATGGCGATATCCTTATGGAGTGGTAAACCAATTACATTATGTTGAAGAGCAACAACTTCTCGATGAGGAAGAACTATTGAGACATCATCCCTCCCATCATCGAGATTCACCTTACTTGGTTTTTCACTCCCACTAATTCCACCATTCTCTAAGAATCTGGCTTTTCCCGGTTTCATTATCCTCGTACAATGGTTAGAATAGTAAAATTTGTACCCATCAGAATTTTTCTGGATAACAAATGAAATATCCAAAATCGTTCTAGAATCCATTTTCTTCTCTTGTGGATTAAATATTCTAGCTTCCGCTAGACAACCCTAAACATGTAAATGTCTTAAACTGGGCTTCCTACTAATCCACAACTCACAAGAAATAGTTGGAATTACCTTACTAGGAGTCCTGCTGAAGAGATACATAGCAGTCTTTAATGGAAGACTCCACGAGAATATAGTACATTTGTAGAACTCATCATACTTCTAACCATATCCATAAGTGTTCAATTACGCTTCTCAGCAACACCGTTCTGCTGTGGCGTCCAACATTGTGTATTGAGCACGAATGCCTCGCTTTTCTATTAGTTTACCAAATAGGCTAGGATTTTGGCTTGACTCGTCATATTTGCTATAAAACTCACCACTTCTATCTCACCATACTAATTTTGACCTTTCTATCTAATTGTCTATCGACCTCAGTAATGCACATCTCAAGGATGTCAATGGCTTGAGACTTTCTTGAATTAGATACACATCCATAATGTGAGAAGTCATCTATAAAGGTGGTAAAATATCTTTGACCCATAAAATATGAAATAGAATTTTTCGCAAATACTAGTGTGAATTACTTAAGAAGCTCGCTATTACTTGTGACCCCTTTTATTGTGTGCTTGATTTGCTTTCCTTTAATGCAATCCACATAAATTTTAAAAATTAGTGAAGTCTATGTCCTCTAAAATTCTATTCTTCACCAATTTTCTAATTTTATCCTTGGAGATATGCCCCAATCTATGCCACAAGGGTGAGGACCTTTTATCCTTTATAGCTCCTTAAGTCACAGCTAGTGCAGTGTGGAATCCTTCCTCCCTCAATCTCACTTCCTCCCGAACACAAAATATTAGCTAGTTCATTCAAAAGTTGAAAATTTGAATCCGCAAACTAAGGTGGAAGTGAGTTGAGTATGAACTGCACGAGGAAAGACTATTCACTTGCATCCTTAAAGCTTCTAGCTTTGCAGTTTTATCAGTCATTTTGAGGATAATATCTGAAAGTCCTCTATACCATCATATTTTATAGCAGTCCAGTCAACCATAAGAGTTGTTCATATAGTCAACTTCAAGAACATGAGACTAGTTTGTTCGATCTTGCCCAAACTGAAATACCTAACTTGTTCTGTGGTACTCTACTCAATTATGTCCGCATGCTTTTCAACAAGTAATGCCAGATCAAGATCTAATATATCAGTACATATTAATCATGTTCATTACATCTAAGGAGTTTAACCTAATAAGAACTAGAATATTAGACACACAAAACGCAGTGAAGTAGGGATAGTCATGAAAACAAAATTGGACAATGCTCACGTTAAAACTTTGAGAATTTTAGCATTTATAATGATGAACTATTGATATCACCTAGGTCCTCCTTTGGGAGAAAACTAAGTATATCTATTGTTCACTCATTAGTTATAATGATGAACTATTGATATCACCTAGGTCCTCCTTTGGGAGAAACTTAAGTATATCTATTGTTCACTCATTAATTAGGTGCAATATAATCACCTATGTAGGTCTAAGTAATTTATGCAGTTTAACAAATTATTCATGTTACCTTTGGGTATCCAATCCTAACCCGTTAAATTACACAAACTACATACCCTACCCAGTTCATAATTATTTAAATGCAACTCTCCTTTGGGCTAGTCTCATTCTCCTAATTATGACTGCAATCGAGAATATCATTAACTTTAATATTAACCCCATTTAACAATTCCTTCATGTAGCTTGAAATTCACAAGTTTTACCGACCTAGGTCACTTTGTTGACTACTAAATCGGCAACCCTCATGGAAAACAAACTAACCAATGACATTCTCTGTTACATTACTATTGTCATTTAATTCAATCACCATTAACCAATTATGTGATTGGAGTTTTTATACAATGACAATACTCTATTATTTTATTCGAGTTATGGGTGTCATTCCTTAATTCAATCACCAAACCAATAAAAACCACAATATTAGTGTTCATTTCATGCGATTGAAAAAATTTCAATGACAATTACATGCATTAGCTACCTCACACATAAAATAACCACAATGATCAATCAATCTAGTATGCAGTTAGGACAGTAATAATTTCCAATAAAACAATAAACGGAAATTTAGTGTCATCCAAGTTATGCCATTGTAATTCTTTTCTTCAATCACCTCCAATAGTAGAAAGTTTTTCTTTTATGTGACTGATATTCCGTTCAATGACATGTAAACCAAACACAGTGATAGAAAAAACTTTCCCAACTAAGTGCTTCAAAATAATCATATAATATTATAGAAAACATAATCTGACAAAAAACCAGATGAATTTTGTAAGCACGTGATTATGATTTCTATCACTAATCATGAAAACAAGAATCATGTGTTCTTTAACATGTGTACGGTATTTATGCATTTTCACTTGGCATGATTAAACAAAACCGTAACTTAATCATATTGAGATGTCAATCGGATTACCGTAATATGATATCACACAAAATTTCCCAATCAAAATGCTCATAGTGCACTAACACAAGGGAAATAATAGTTATCAAATTAAAGAGTAAAATTATATACTCCATCCACCAAAATCGACTACGGCAGTAAATAAATTCTTTAGGAAAAGAATCAGTCTTCGAATTTCCAAATTGACCGAAACATTTACTTAACAAAACAAGAATGCAGATTATGCTCCAATATTAAACTTGTTAGCCCGTTAATCAATCACGGCAATAATGAATGACAACAATTAACGAGATCAAAAATTATTCCTTTCTGTCCAACCAAAAGAACAAAGCAGTAACCTTAAAATCAATAATCCATGATTAATCATTCGGTTTCAACGCAAACGGCAATTGAGTAGCCTATCGCGAAAATCAAGATTTTGGACAGATTGTAAAATCCTAATTGTGAAAAAATTATAATATTAAAAAAAAAACAATCATAGAAACCAACATCTCCTTTAACGTTTCTTTAAAAGGACCGGCTGTCAATACGTCAATATTCGAGCATAACTTTAATCGACGTATGACAATATATTCGAGATAATTTATTCCAAGATGTATTGATTCAAAAAACATGAGCTCTGATACCAACTATAAATCTATATCTGTATTTAAACTATTATGCGGAAAACAGATATAACGGGATCTTGAATTCAACACATCTCAAGAACAATAAATTAAATGTACCTTTGTTGGCCATCGAGATTAGAGATCAAGAACAAACCCCTTAATTAGAATCACCTTAATTCCAGGCTCACCTTCTTCTCTCTGTCTCTAGCTTTCTAGAATACCCAATCACTTTAATTGATGGAAAACTGTATGTAGAAGGGGTGGGTATTCTATCCTTTTATAGAGGAGAGGAGAGGGCCTTAAAGATACTATAAAAGACTCATAATCCATCAAGGACTCTTTTATGTAGAGTAATTCCCAAACAAACTCTAATTGGTTATAATGACGAACCTTATCTTTTATTGGCTTATATGATATTAGAGTCCCTATTGTAATAAACATGCATAAAACATACAGTCTTAGTGGGACACAAAAAAGTGAGTCTAACATATGGTACATATCTTTAAGAGGTGTGTATTGCACGTTTTCCCTGAAAGGGGTGTTGTTGATAATACTTTCCTAAATAGTGAAACACACTCTCAAAATTTTCAAAACAAAGAAATGCAAAATTTTCATTTCCAATATTGAAAAATTCTCAAACTCCAACAATGGAAATCTAATACATGAAATTTTGCATTATTAATAATAGTGGTGCTAGAACCACAAACTCATACACATATAATCAAAGGCACACACATTAAATGTGGGATCCACACATACAAATACATAATTCCACCCGCATAAAGTTTGGTGGGGTCCATGTACACTACAAAAAATATGGTGGGGTCCACGTACGCTCACATCAAGTGTGGGGCTTCATATCTTGTTTCCTCTCTCTCGCACACACCAGTTTCTATCCACATTAAGATTAAAAAATAGCTGCCCAAAGTAATTGGATCACCAATATCTCCTTCAACATGATGACAAAATCCACCAAAATAAGAAATTTTATACAAGACTTGTGTCACGCGATGGCCTTGAAGCAAGATTATGCTCAAGAGGCACCATGTGTGGCTTCCTACCAAGATTCCCTATTAGGCACGCCAAGTTCCCACAACTCCAAAGCAACCTGCTTAGCACTGTGATTCAAACCACTAACAAGATGCAAGCAACAATAAATCTACCAAGTAACAACAATGTGTTGTGCGGGGGGCACCCAAGACTCAACCACACCCAATACAATGATGGTATTGAATATTGATTCGAAGAACAAAATACTAAGTGAGATTTAAACCCAATTAACCAAACCAAACGTGAGAGAAGGTGAGAGAAAACAAACAAGAAAAGAGAGAGACACACAGATTTACGTGATTCGGCCTTACTTTGGGATGTAAACCTAGTCCCGGGCAGTCGATCAATGGGTTCACTAACAAAACGAATGCTCAAAAGAGCTACAAAGAAGAATTCTGTAGAAACTCTCCTACCCAAACTCACCAAAAGCCAAAACAAAGGCAACTCTCTCAAAACCCTAACCTTATGCCCTAATATTTGCTCCCACACCAATAAAAGAGGCATAATACATGTATTTATACTAAACAAATGAGTGTCCAACAAGAAATAACCATATAACCATATTGGCTTTGAAGCCCCAAAAAACCCTAAAAACGAAGTTCAAACGCGCAGAAACGGAGTCGTTGGTTCGGACCTTGACTCGTTGGTCCGGACCAAACATGCTGCAAGCTTCCAATGTGTACCAGATATGTTGGTCCGGACTAACGGGACCAAGGTCCGAACCAAGGATGCTGCGAGCTCGACCTCCACCAGACCAAAGATGCTGCGACCAAATTTCAAGTACTAAAAATCCAAAATTGAGCCAAACTTCAACACAATGAAGCAATTCAAGGAAGCAAATTTCATTGATCGCTAGAAAATGAGTTACAGGACTAGATGATGACTAGAAAAAAAAGTATCAGAAACTATAAATGACACGAACTGATGGGACTCACATCCCCATCCATTTATCCTACCAGAATTTGATACTATTGCCAGAGTTAACTTTGAAGCTAAAACCTTGGATAATGCATTCTCCCATATATGCACATTTATTACCAACAGAACATATATCCTTCCAAATGTTGGAAGCTTTACCTCTATGTGGACCTTTGGGAAACCACACCTCATTGTCCAAACCATACTTTCTTGACACCACTTTGACCCATAGTGCCTCCTTTTCTGTAATAAATCTCCACCACCATTTAGCCAAGAGGGTTGTGTTGTGTTCCAATAGCCTTTCGATACCTAAGCCCACCAAATTTCCTGTTTTTTGTCACTTTCTCCCACCCCACCAAATGTAGTTTCTTCTTTTCCTTTGAATCTCCCCACAAGAATTCTCTTTGTAATCTGTTTTGGGGAATTTACCTATTATTATCTTTCGTCATTCAAAATGCCTGAGTGTGTGTTGAAAGAATTAGTGAATATTCAGAGCAGATTTCTTTGGGGTGGGGGAGACTTAAAGAAAAAATTGAACTTGGTGAGTTGGGATAAAATTAAGAATAAAGAGTTGGATGGGTTAGGGATTAAAAACTTGAAACTTATGAATGAAAGTCTTTTACTCAAGTGGTGGTGGAGGTTTGGTGTGGAGAAGGAAGCTCTGTGGAGAAAGGTGATTTGTAGCAAGTATAAGTTGGACAACTTGGCTTGGCTACACTCAATGGAACCTAATAGAATGCTCTCTGGTGTTTGGAGGGATATTGTGCTAATTGGTCAGAGGAATGAGAATTTGTTTGGAGTATTTATGTCTAATGTAAAAATTCAAGTGGGTTTTTGGTTTGATGCTTGGGTGGGGGAAACTCCACTCCATAGGGAGTTTCCTAGGATTTTAATTTATGTTCTCAGAAAATGATGGTGGTAGCAGAAGTTCTACAATCAAATAGTTCGAAACAAGTACTTAACTTGGAGCTCAGGAGGAATGTTTTGCCTTGGGAGTTAAAGGAGTAGAACAACTTGTCTAATTTGTTGAGCTCTGTGGTGTTACATCCGCAGAGGAATGATTATCTTATTTGGGAGATTGATGCCTCTAGATCCT
The DNA here is from genome assembly GCA_036023075.1 of Gaultheria prostrata. Lineage (NCBI taxonomy): Eukaryota > Viridiplantae > Streptophyta > Magnoliopsida > Ericales > Ericaceae > Gaultheria > Gaultheria prostrata. The sequence goes on along the minus strand of JAXBDA010003140.1, from coordinate 7,659 downwards.
ACTTAGTCAATTCCATGTATAAGTGCATAGAAGCCGGTTTGGGGATCGTCAGAAGGGAACTAATGCTTTTGTGGAAAAACTATGCCCCTCCTAAAGCTCAATTTCTGTGTTGGCTTCTGGGGAGAGTTAAAACAGCTGATTTCTTATTTTCATTGGGTGTGCTTCCGGATTTCAATGATTATTTGTGCAAAATTTGTGGTGAAGCTCCAGAGTCTGTTAATCACTTATTTCTTCATTGCGAGATGGTTTGGGAGGTGTGGTGCGTAGTCCTTAGTTGGTGGGGCATAAAATGGGTGATTCCATCTTCCATTAAAAGTCTGTTCATTTGGTGGCAAACCTGGAGATTCAAGAAAACAAAAAAGGTGTTGTGGGAACTCGTTAGTTTTGCAATTTTATGGAGCGTATGGAAAGTAAGGAACGATCTTATCTTCCGGGAATAATTCCAAAATGGAAGGAGATGGGGAAATTATAAAGTTTAGAGTTGCAACTTGGTTCAAAGCTTTTCAAGGTTCATGAGTCATCTCAACAAATGATATCTTACTGAGATTTCCAGCTTTAATTCAGTCCTTGGGATAGGAAGTACATGGGTTTTTTATGTTTCTTTGTTGGGTGAATTGTTTGTGTATAGCTCTGGTATGTGTTTGGGGCTCCTGTTAAGTTGAATCCTTTTCAACTTTTTCGGTGGTGGTTCTCTTTTCTAGGCTGGTTTGTTGGTTTGCTGTGGTGGTCCTCTTTTGGGTTTCACTACTCTCTCCTCTGCAGCCTTGTGTTGTATCTTTGTTTTCCCCCCTTTTTCATCTATATAATTCTTCTTTGCTGATAAAAAAAAACCATATATGGTCGGATATGTGTGTACGTAACACTGCTCTATCTGATTTGGAGATTGTGGTGGTGGATGAAATCAACCAGAACCAGCAGCAGCCAAATTTAGCCTAACGTGATGAGAAATATAACGGAAATAGTACTACAGTTGTAGTGACTACGCAATGTGCAAATTTGGCCAAGTCCTGTGTCTCTTATTTTTACTAGCTAGAACACCAAATGGATTGAGAAATGACTGATTTTGTTTGAGATCGGGCAGCCAAATTATGTGGATTTTCCAAAACTAAAATCTCTTTTTTTGAAAAAATCAGAACATGTATACACACCAATTGGAATTACGTGGTAACATTATAGTTTAATTTCTCTCTACCCAGCAATAGTTTGCAACGAAATTAACCTGTATAGTATTTTTTTTTTCTTTTATCTAGAACTTTTATGGCTGTTATGAAGATATTCAAAAATTAAAATAATATATTACTTTGTTGGAGGTCCAATCTTGAATGTCTAGAAAGTTGGCCAAAATTGACCAACATTTTAATATTTGCTAAAATTAATTCATTCACTAACCTATCTAGTGCAAGATAAAAACACTCAAATACTAGCTAAAAAGTTAACACGTTGCTCTAACTTACTCTTAACTTACTATTTAACCTGATAAACTAGAATTTCACACATTCACAAGGTTGTAGAATTTTTAGGTTTTCCTACACGTAGTTGTAATTCAAGCATGAAACCTAAGAATATAAGTCTACAAGAAAAATATAGCCATTTTTTGTTCACACTCGGCAAAACATACGTATACACATAAAAGCAATATTTTAAAAATCGCTAAGCACTAGTCGGTCGTGCGTACCGCCTAGACGCCCATTAGTTAGCTGCCTAATCTAGGCCTTGGACGGTCCTAGGCGGGGACTAATCGGCCTCGGGCGGCCGACTTTTATAACACCGCATAGAAGGGCGTAATTGTTTTCCCCTACACTTGGCAAAACATACATATACACATATATATTCGCAACCATTTGATATGTGGGTCTCACGTGCATGGGAAGGTTGCATAACCATATGTAGTCAGATGTGTGGTCGGTGAGTGCGTAGATAACACTTCTCTATCTGATTTGGGGATTATGGTGATGGATGAAATCAATCAGAACCAGCAGCAGCCAAATTTGGCCTAATGTGATGTGAAAGATGACAGAAATAGCAGTACACAATGTGCTCGAGTTCATCAAAAATTTGCATCTCGGGATCGAGTCTTATTTCCACTCTCTATATAATGATTAGGAATGATGAACGACAAAAAAGAGAGAGAGAGACTTACAAACTGCCATTTTCTCTCCTTCTACTCTTGATAGTTGCTTCCTTCCACAGCACTAAACATGTGTACCTTAGAGAAGCGAGGCAGCATCTTCATCCTAACCCTAACCGGCACCAACGACGAACACCGCCTTAACCCACCCCTCCTCGACTCCATCAAATCCGCACTCGCCCGAGTCCTCTCCGAATCCACCTCCTCCTCCTCCTCAACCGCCCTCATCACCACCGCTCATGGCAACTTCTTCACCAACGGCTACGATCTCGCTTGGGCCAAAACCGCCGACACAAACAACCGCTTCAAGCTCATGTCCGCAAAGCTCCGATCAGTCATCACCGACCTGATTTCCCTCCCGATGCCGACGATCGCCGCCGTAACTGGCCACGCCTCCGCCGCCGGCTGCATCCTCACCCTCTCCCACGACTACGTCCTGATGAGAAAAGACCGAGGGTTTCTGTACATGAGCGAGCTCAACATCGGACTGGCCCCTATCCCGGCTTGGTTAGTGGCGGTGATAGAAAGCGAGATCGGATCGCCGGCGGCGAGGAGGGAGGTTTGGTTGAGGGCGAAGAAGTTGACGGCGGAGAAGGCGGCGGAGATGGGGGTGGCTGTGGCGGTTGATGGTGGGGCGGAGGAGACGGTTGGGGCGGCGGTTAGGTTGGGTGAGGAGTTGGTTGGTAGAGGGTAGGATGGACACGTGTACGGCGAGATTCGGATGGCTGTGCTTTCAGATTTGGTGAGTGTGCTTAGATTAGACGAGGAAAACGCTACATTGGATAAGATTGCATCGCGTCCTTAAGCGATAAAAATTGGGCTTGGGGTGGTGTGGTAATGACTCATTGGGCCAGGACTGGTTTTGGATATTTTCTCCAATTTATAGGCCCACAATAAAATTAAAAAGAAAACGAAATCTTTTGTAGGGTCACGAATACTTCGGAAAATTATAAGTAAACATACATATACACATAAAAATATACTTACTGGTGGTTCTATGACTAAGTGGTGTTTTGGCAAAATAATTAAAATGCATTTGTTTGTCTTTCTTCAAAAAAAATAATATGCATGTGTTAGTTTTGCATCAATTTTTCAGGAATTATAGACAAGAGAAATCTCAAAAGTCAAAAATTATTATCAAAATTTTAAAAAGTCCACTGAGGACAAAAATAATCAAATTTTTTGTGAATTGTGGATTATTTTTTTTGTCTTTTTTCACAAAAAAATTCGTTTGGTTAATAATTTTTATGTTTTAGAGTCATCTGATCGAGATGAACCAATAATTCACATAAATCGATGCAAAACTGACAAATACAAATAAAAACTAAAGTAAAGAAAAATAATAATAATAATAATAATAATAATCTATTTGGATTATTTGCCGAAACACCCTTTTATGTACTAACAGGAGAATCATAAGAAGCCAAGCCTATGATGAATGCACGAGCTCGGATGGAAGTGTATTTCTGGAGTCCAAAGACAGGCGCAGAGAGTATTCCAAGAAGAATTACAATCAGTATATAATTTCCGCAGGCACACAATTACGGGTTGAATTTGATGAAAGAGATGCTTTACTTATGAAGAAAATGATTGAAATTGACGCCAAAGAGTATGCAGTAGCAGCAGTACTGCAAAAAAAAAAGGGCAGCTTGCTGAGCTTTTTTATAGCTTGCAGTGTGAATGGGTGGTTGTGTGGTTATTGCATGATGAGTGATTTGGGGTGTTAGTATAGGCTTTTTGAGGGTGTATGCAGGGTGTTTGGCGGTCAGTATGTGAGGGCTTTGAGTTTTACTTATACTTCAATGCCGCATTTTCGTTAGGTTTGTAGAGTTGTTTAGGGATGTTGTTGCTACACTTTTGATAGCTCTAATAAGCTGTTGTGGCCTTGTGGGTATGCTTCTTGCTGCTCAAAATCTTTGATATAGAACGCCAATCCATTTAGATAGGCATTTGTTGCTGATTTTGGATACTCCATTTTGGAAAAGATGTTAAGTTGGCAATTTAAAAGTGGCATTTTCACACACAAGGGTGGAGCGGCAAAGATGAAGCCAGTGGTAGCTAGTAGGGACTGTCGCCCCTACTACAATTTGAAAAGAACTCTACTATTACATTGAATATGTACACACACACACACACACACCAAGCTTCTAATAAGGTATTTCTTACTTGGTTATGGTGAGGGACTCCCATTTTTCGATAGAATTTTGATGATTCGAACAGTTTAATGTGTTTAAAATATTTTTTTAAGAGTCCACGCGAGAAATCATCAAAAAAATGACCGGGAAGGGCTTCATCGGAGCAATTTTTCATAAAACTATATATACAGTTTTTATGAAAAACTGCTCGGATGAAGCCCTTCTCGGTCATTTGGTCGGTTTTTATGAAAAACACGTTCTAAACACTTTGAACGATTTTACACACACACACACACATATATATATATATATATATATACACATATATGTGTATATATATATATGTGTGTGTGTGTGTGTGTGTGTGTGTGTGTGTCTATAACTAATGTCTATAAACTTGTACATAAATACGTAAATGTTCAAAAGCAAAATCATTCAACTATTGACTCTTGAGGACGCTTTGAGAATTTGACTAAGGAATGTACTGACTTACCTTTGGATGAATGTTATCTATTTATGTCTTAAATTTGAGGGCGTGACAACTTGGTATCAGAGTAATAGGCTAGAAAACCTAAAGACCGTGGGGAGACTTGTAGTCTCAGGGCTAAAACCATTGCATTATTTTCACATAAAAGACCTTGTTTTCACTTACATTATAAGCTTGTATGAGTGGCATACATCTACATGACATTGTATACATGATTACATAGAGTGGTGTAGTGCATTGACCCATGTTGGGGAACCATTGAAGGCTTGGACCTCATCTTACTAATATTGTTGACTTGTGTTGAAAAAATTAACACGTTGCTCTAACTTACTCGTAACTTACTATTTAACCTGATAAACCAGAATTTCACATATTCACATGGTTGTAGAATTTTTAGGTTTTCCTACATGTAGTTGTAATTCAAGCATGAAACCTAAGAATATATGTCTACAAGAAAAATATAGCCACTTTCTATTCACACTTGGCAAAACATACGTATATACATAAAAGCAATATTCTAAAAATCGCTAAGTACTAGTCGGTCGTGCGTAGCGCCTAAACGCCCATTAGTTAGCTGCCTAATCTAGGCATTGGACGGTCCTAGGCAGGGACTAAGAGCAACCCCAACAAACTCCCTAAATTAGCTCCCATCCCTATTTTAGGGAGCCAAACCCCAAAATTAGGCTCCAAGAGACTCCCTAAACCCCTCCCTAAGGGCATCCCCAACAATAACAACACAAATCCTCCCTAAAAAGATTAGTGAACAGTGTTTTACTCACTCACATCTCTTTCAACACTCCAACAAACCTCTCTATTACTCTCTCTATACCAATTAAATAATATAAACTAATACATATAATATATATTATACACATAAAGAGGAGAGAGAGGAGAGAGAAAGAAAGACAAAAAAGAATTAAAAAATGGGTAGAGAGTGAATAGTGGCTCCCTAAAAAGAGGTCTAAGAGCAACCCCAACAAGCTCCTTAAATTGAGGTTGTAGCTATTTTAGGTAGGCAAAACACACAATAAGCACCCCAAAAGACTCCATAAAGAGCCCCCTAATTTGTTTCCATGAACAGTGCCTCCCTATAAGAGGTCTGATTTGTTGAGGCACTATTTACTTCCTAAACATTTCTTTAGTATTTATTCTCTCTCCTCACTCTCTTTTTCTCTCCTTCTCTCTCCTCTCTCTCTCTCTCATTTCTTTAGTAATATTTTAGAAAGGAAAAAATAGTATTTTAATAGTAGAGAGGTAATATAGGTAGTATTGTTGGAGTGTTGAAAAAGATATGAGTGGATAAAGTACTGTACACTAACATTTTTGGCTCAAGATTTGTTGAGGCTTGTTGGGGTTGCTCTAAATAGGGAGCTACTGTTCACAAACGTAATTTACCAACCTTTTTATGCAGTCTCCTGAAGGACATTTTTTGGTGATTTTCCTTGGTAAAATGGCTTGGAGAGGCATTTGTGGAGTCTGCAGGGGTTGCTCGTGTACTCTCTCTCTCTCTCTCTCTGGGTTAACAAATGAACAGAGGTGGGGTGGCACAATATCCAATTAAGCGCAACAAATTCCAGTGCACAGCAAGGCTAATCCTCTCCAATTCCAGTGCACAACAAGGCTTCCCTAGCCGTTCCGATCATGTCCTTCAAGTGATTCATGGCCACCATTGTGACATCCCCCAACTTTCCCTTGTAAACATTTCCAAAACGACCGGCGCCAAAATGAGGGCTAGGCTTTGGGCTTCAAATGATTAGACCTTTCCTTTTCTTCTTCTTTCAGTTCTTTGATCTGTGCTCCCTAAACTTAAAACTTTCACCGGAAAGTCATGAGAGACCAGATCCAAAGATATCAGCGGTAAGTGTTAGATCTACAAACAAATTCGCTGTTTTTTTATACAAAATTCTCAGTGTTCTTTTTCGGAGAAATGACCAAGTTTTTCTTGATTATGAGTTTTTGTTTTTATTTTCTGTGAATTTTTTGGGTGCGAATTTTGAAAATTCATTTATCTCTCTCTCATTTTGCTTGTAAGCTGGAATAACAAATTCGCAGTGAATTTTTAGGATAGATCCTTTGTGTTTTTACTTGATGTAAACAATTTTTTTGGGAAAAAAATACAAATACAAAAAGTGAGTTTTAATAAAAAAAATACAAATTTGCAGTAAAAATTCGCAGTGAATTTTGCCGGCCGGAAGGTTTAAAAATTCGCAGGAAGTCGCGTGGAATAGTTCACCCGCCGGAAAAGTTTGCCGGCCGGAAGTGGATGGGGGCCGGAAGTGGGGAGTGGGAGGTGGAGTAAAGAGTAAATTTATGTTTAAAGGGTAGAAAGGTAATCTTATTAATGAATTGTATCTAGAGCTAATTAAAAATTTATTGTTACCTTCTAGGAAAGTAAAGACTCATTTTCTGTACTTAGTGGTAAAAATCTGTATTTTTGTATGGTATTTGCAGACAAATTTAGACAACAGAGGTATCTATAATTTTTTTATTTCTGCACCAAAAAAAAACATAAATACAGAAACTAAAATTACGTGGCCGGCTGTTTTAAATGACAACCCTAAGATTGGACTATATTTCTTAATTCTTTTATAAATATCATTTTTCTTGCTATGCAAGAATCTCTGAGGGGTCAATACAGTGAGATTGAGATTGAGATCTCAGAGCATCTCCACTCCTATACCAAACCTTTCACCAAATTTAAATTTGAGTAAAAATCATCAAAAAACTCACTCCACTCTTTCACAAATCTCTCACCAAATTTGGTTTTACTCAAATTCTTCACCAAATTTGTTCAACACCAAACCCATCATCAAATATCCAACAACTCTATTTTTTTTCAATAGTATTTACACTTCTGCCATTGAAGACATTTTACTGGAGAAGAGGTTCTCACTGATATTTACTATTAT